>VZTJ01003534.1:372522-457102 GCA_013397795.1 Orthonyx spaldingii
TGTGGACCAGATTACACCACGAGAAACTTGCTCTCTCCACCTTCTTCTCCAAACTTTTCCTAAGGTGAAAGCCCCACAGGACACATGTTACTAAGCTAAAGGCTACACACTTCAAGCAACTTCACTTTTGAGAATCAGCTGAAATTCCTTCTGCTTGTATTCCTTTTTTTTTTTTTTTTTTAAGATAAGCATTTCCTTCCTATCTTGCCACTTTCTCAGAGGCAGCCTGGGTGATCTGCACTGATCAGCTCATTTAACCCACCTCCACCTGGGCACTTCATAACTCACACACTGAACCAGGCAAACACCGATTGCTAATCTCTGAAATTGCTGCCAGCCTGGTCCTAATGGCAAAGCACCTGTTCTAAAATTGGGATCAACACTCCTGAGAGGGCTTTCTAAGGAAGGAAGGGTCGTTATCCCTGTTGCAGGAGAGGGAAACTGAGGCACGCTGGTGCAACCACCTGCCCAGGGATCAAACCTTCACCCCAAACCTCTGTCCAGCTCCCCATCCTCTGGCTCACCCAAATCTCAGAGTAAATATTCCATTTACAGCTGCACTGATCCACCTCAGGTTTCTTGTTTGGCTCCTTTGAGAGCTCAGGGACCCTCTGGTGCTGTTTTGGGGAAAAAGAGAGGCAAAGTGTCTGCAATTTCCAACAGGAATATTGCAAACCTTGTGAGAGTGAGGCTTTATTACTGTGCTGTTCAGAGAGGAGGGATATCCATCCATCCATCCATCCATCCATCCATCCATCCATCCGCCCTGGGGTGGGGTTACAGCAAGCTCCAGGTGTTACTGAAAATTCATTTTCCTCAGGGCGAATGGAATGAACCCCAGCACGTTTTAACCTTTTACTTTATCACAGAGCAGGACTCAGCCATGAGGAGACAAATCTCCCACAGTCCATGCTCTGCTGCTCCAAAAGATTGATGCCTGATAGGACATTCCTCTAATTTAGATGAGATTAGGTTCCCCTAATTTTCTGTATTTCTGCTCACATGCTTTTACCCTTCACAAACATTACATTTACATAACCATGCGGACATTGACGTCAGCATCAGTTCTCACTCTGGGGTTTCCTCAGGGCCATTCAGGTACAAAATACCCCAAGAGCTTCAGCAGCAGCTTTAAAAAAAAAAAAANCCTCAGGGCCATTCAGGTACAAAATACCCCAAGAGCTCCATCAGCAGCTTTAAAAAAAAAAAACAAAAAAAACAAACAAACAAAAAAAAAAAAGATGCTGTGACTTCTTCCCTTTCCAGTTCTGGTGGTGTGGGCTGCACACAGGTTTGTGGTGGGGCTCCAAACCCAGCACAAACCTTGAGGTCTCCTAGAAAAGCTGCAAAGTCCAGAGTCTGTCTCCATGCAGGCTCCTTTCCCTGCTTGTGGCATTGCAGGAGATGCTCTGTTGTGTTCCAGAATATATCCAGTTGCCTGTTATTAGATTTTTACTCATATTTTTAGCCACAGGATCAGTCATCAAAAGCTCAGCGTAAAGGACTGCAAAAGGCAGCAAAGCCACCAAGTGATTTGTTTGAATTCAATTTTAAAAATACTTCAAAAAGTAATTCTGAATTGCATTTCATTAAAGAAAGCAAAGCAAAACCCCTCCCAGAAGCAAATCACCTGAGCCCTGGATGCTCATTTTTTGCTAAAGAGCAGCTTCTGTCTTTGATACAGGACATTTCTGAGGGCACAGATCTACAACACAGCATCCCAGGTCACAGCTGAAAACCTTCCCCTCGCTCTCTGACACAGAGGAAGTCGTTTGCAGATGTTAATAGGGCACATCCAGAATCCCTGAGTGTCTTTGGATTTTTCCTGTAGTTTATGCTGTTCCAAAGAGCTCATTGAGCATGTGATTTATGTGTGCATGTGCAAAATATAAACACTGGGCTCACATCAGATGTGCTGCCTTGCAAGGCTTCACCACTACAATAAAGCTGATTTTCAGGGCTCGCTCCCCACCACATCCTGCAATAAACGTGCATGAAGATGTGTATCATTAGGAAAAATAAAATCCCAGGTTAAAAGTGATGAACAATGAATGGCCACAAACACTTGGAGAGACACACAAATCCCGAAGAGAACTTTTGGAACAGATTTTGTCTGTCAAAGGGGCTGACTGGGGCTTCCTGAGGATGTGTAATGCTTAAGAATGTATAAATAGTCTCATCTATAGATGCTCAGTTTGTGCTCAGCAATCTCATTAATTAGAAAGACAGGCTTAGATAACAATTGCTTTTAAGTTGTTTTGTCTTTTGCACTAAAAATAGAAAGTTTCACAAAGCCGGCTAAAAATAGGATGAGCCCAACACAAGCCAAACCTAAAAATAAATCACATGCAAACCCAGCTTTGACATTTTCGTGGAAAAGGCTGCAAAGGTGACAGCGGATTTTGGGGAAGGTTTTGGGAACCGAGCACAACAGAGCAGCGAGAGCTCGGGCACCGAGGGCATCCCGGGAACACCGGGAAAACAGGGAATGGTCGGGCAGGACGTGGCTGAAAGGGCGACAAGAGGCCAGAGGGACAAACAAAGGGCTCAGGTGAAAGAGGGAAGGGATTTGAATGAAAAAGCAGCACAGGAGATTCCTGCTGTCCCGGGCTGCTGGAGCACAAGGGTCATTCCCACTCAGAGGCTCAGCACCGCTAATAAAAACAGCTGGCAGCAAGGAAAATGAATAAACCCCGGCCACGCATCAGAGGCACGCACTGAGTGTGTTCAGCCCCTGCTTTAGGGACTCTTCAGTGCACACGGACAGCTTAAAAGGGCATTTTCAGCCAGCCTGTCCCACAGCACTCCGGGCGCCCAAGCAGCTCCAAGTAGGGCAGCAAGCAGGGCACGAGTAGGACAAAGAAGATTTCGGAACTTTTATGGAATTCAGACAATCCGAGCATGATCCAAAGAGCTTAAGGGTCTTTTCCTAGATCACACAATAGCGCCTTGGCAGGGCTGCTCCCAGCCTGGCTCCCAGCCAGCAGCACCGTCCTGCCTCAGCAGACAGGAGAGGGAGTTCTCCACTGCAGGAATTTTATTTTTTTATGCCTCGAACTTCCAAACGAGGCTTGATGGCTAAAACAATTGAAACCGTTTACAATAAAATGAAAACAATACGTAATTGTATTGTTTCTTCGGCTCCCCCCGTGCCAAGAAGCAGCACTGGTCAGGAAACCAGTTGTAAATTCCAGGAGGAAGAGGCAGAGATAAGTGGGACTGCTCACGTGCCAAGAGAGACTCCCTAAATTTAACTGTCCTGAACTCTGTGGAGGAAGAGCCAGCCCAGCCCAGCCCTACTCTAAATTAAAGCAAATAAAGTCAATGTGCCACCTATGGTATGGTACAGAACCTCTTCAACCAAGGATCCATAAAAAATGTAAGAGCAAGTTATAATTGATAACACAGCGGGTCCAGGTGTCTCTATCTCTATCTCTATCTCTATATCTCTATATCTCTATATCTCTATATCTCTATATCTCTATATCTCTATATCTCTATATCTCTATATCTATCTCTATCTCTATCTCTATCTCTATCTCTATCTCTATCACAGCAATGATTTCAGCACCTCAGCTACAATAACAAACCAAAAAAACCACCCTAAAACTCCACTTTCTGCTGCATTTTGCCAGACATTAAATTAAACAACAGGAAAAAGAATGTGGGAGCTGATGTTTGATTGAAAGAGCAGCGAAGGTGGGCTCTGAGGGGTCTCCCCTGTAAAAAACGGGATTCAAGGGAGATTTTGAAGCGGAGACAGTGGGAAGGTGAAGGGCACAGTTGTCAGGAGATGGGACAAAAGATGGATGAAGCCAGGACAGGAATTACAGATTAAGAGGGAACTATTTGGATGATGTAAACACCAGCGAGGGAAAAGAATTGTTTAGGGTGGTTCAGTGATATTTCTAGGAGTGATGGGATGCAGATAAGGAAGTGGAAAATGTAAGCTATTAAATAGGAAACATTTCCTGACAGCGTGGGCTAATAGACTGTGGAAAAGTCTTCTAAGGGAAGTGGCAGGAGCCGCTCAGACAATTAAACCGGCCTGGACAACGTGCCTCGGGGCATAATCATGGCTAAAACCAGGAGAACTGCCTGGATGTGACAAGGATCTTCCCTTGTTGCTTCAGAAAGAAAACCCCAAAGCTCAGGGGAAGAAAGAACCATTGTAATGCAAGGTTCCTATAGGGAGGGAGGCGGCACATCCGACTCTGATAAAATCCAAATGCAAATTTTCCTCCTCGGGGACGGTGTGGTTCCTCCTGAGCAGCACCCACACAAAAGATCCTGTTCCCCTGTGTTCCACTGCTGCCAATCAAAAAAATCCAAACCGAATTCACAACAAACATGAAGCCACTGTTGGCTCAGGCATTCTGTAATGTTTAATTAGCTCGTTCTCTAAGGTTTAACAGCTTCAAGGACCTTTTTCTTATGAAGTGCTGAATTTATGCGCTGTTATACTTCAGTGATGCCATCCTACCGCAAGTGTGATAAGGACTTGATGGACAACACAATCCTTGCCTTGTTCAGAGACATCGGGGACTCGGTGGAAAGCTGCAAAAATTAGACACTGCTTATTTGGTGAGGTTGGACAGAAGAAGGGATGAACACTCCTGGGTGTGAGGCAGCTGTAGCCACTGAGGGGGCTGCATTTTTAAACTTTTATTTTATTAAACTTTTCCTTCCCATCATCTTGATGCTCAGGCTGGAACAATTTTAGTGTGCTCATGTGTGCGTTTACTGAGACGTGATTGAAACCCACAAGTTTACTGGAGGGAACTTGCCAGACACCTGTTCAGGCAGTAAAAAGTCAGTGATTTCTTTGTTTGAGAAGGGTGGGGCGTGGGTTTGCCACTGAAAGGCTCCATAACCCATTCCCCCCTGCACACAGACAGATTCAGGACAACCTGGGGATAATTCCCCTTCCCTCGGGGGCTGCTGTGGCTCTGTTTGATTTCTGTGGTTTAAAAGCCCCGCAGCCTTGAACCCCAGGAACCTGCTGCCCTCACTCCCAGCTGTGGCTCAGAGCGGCTGGAAAATTGGATTTGCATTGCAGAAATGCTTCGGGGCTCTGCTCCCACCCCGTTGTGCAACCCCAGGGAAACAGCCTGGCACAGCCCAGCCTGGAGCTTCCCCCTCTGCTTCCCATCCCAGAGAGATCGGCAGCAAATCCTTCCAGGCTGCTCCTGCTGGGCACCAGGTTTTTCCTCCTGAAGGCTCGTTCGTGTGTAAATTGCCAAGAAACTCCCAACCCCAGGGTGCTGGAGCTGTTAAAGTCCACGCTGACCCCTGAGCAGCTGCCAAAACCACACCTGGAGTCTTTCATCCGTGCAAGAATCCCACGTGGAGCGTGCCCGGGCGGTGTGGGGATCACCTCACCTGGCGCTCCTCAGGCGTTTATTGATTAAAATATCGATTAAGGCACTTGGTGACATTCTGTGCTTGGAGCTTCTGCTCCTTCCCAGTGGGATGAGGAAAAACTTGGTGCTGCTGGAGCTCAGGACACTGTCCTGGAAAATAAAAAAAGCAACAATCAGTGCTAGAAAGTGAAGTTTTGTGTGTGTTTAGAAGTCTGTTAAAAGAATAAAACCTCGTCAAAACCGATTTTTAGATAATTAAAGAATATTAATGGCACAACAACAGAGAAATCCCTGCAGTTCTCAGCACACAAAAAGGCGAGGTTTGCTTTTCTTCCCAGTCTTGATGAGGCAATCTTGTTTGTAGTTTTCAGCAGAAATTTGGTTTTTGTGAAAGAAAAGCTGAAACTATGGTTTTTTAAGGTTATATTGATTGCCACCAGGTCTCCCTCTGTGTCACAGCTGCTCGGGTTTTACAACAATTCTCCATTTCGAACTTCTAAATCTTTAATAGATGGGTGTATTGTTATGCCACTGATATCAAGATAAAGGTGTTAAAAGCCATTCTGAGCCCTCCAGCAGGTGTGTTATAAATTATAAATTAAGGTAATTACCAGTCAAGTGACAAGGCTCCTCCATAATTATCCTTAAAATTGATTATCCATGTACTAAAATGTGTATAATTTACTAATCACAAGCAAACAGAAGGTGTGGCATTAATCATCATTATAAGAGGGTTTGAATTGTTACGGATTAAAGTTAAATAGCCAAAGAGAACCATCCCTGTCAAAGCCAATTTAAAGTTTAGAATAAATAAAGAGCCACTGAAGCAACTTGGGATAAACAAAACAGCTCCTACTTTCCTGAGCAGATCAACACATAAAGTTAAATCAGCTCTTGTCCTCTGAATTTTATATCTCTTTTGACAATGTAAGAGAAAAATTAAGATGTTCTACTGAAGAATTTTGCATCCATCGTGTGGGGTGGGTCCCAGCTGAGTTAAAGATCCTTCAGGAAGTGAGATCCTTCATTTCTCAGAATTCCTCATTCACAAATAACCTTTGAAAGAGTTCCTGGAACAGGGTGAGATAAGTCCTCTTGCATAAGTGAATTTACAAGTCTGTGAAAGGCTGGCAAGTGCAGAGCTGATAAAGGGAAATCTATTTTAACACTGCGTGTATTCAAATGTGGAGCTTTTGCCTCAAGAAGCTCAGGCAGCCAAGGTTTGAAAATCGAATTCTTTAGGATTGCAACCCATCCAGAGTTGTGGTGACCCAGAGCCCTAAAGATTCCTGCCAGCACTGGTTTTGGGGGAATATTAACAGGTATAAAGTGATTTATGAAAGACCAGGAGGAGATCTAGAGAGGGCAGAGCTGCCAGTCCATTTCCCTGCTGCTCTTGGGGGCACAATTTGTGCAGATTTTCATTCACCTGATGTTTTTATTTAATTTTTTTAGTGGGAGGCCACTGGTGCTACCGGTCCCAGAAGTGTGAGCAGCCACAGTGTGAAGGTACTGCCAGGCAATTTATTTTTCCAATCACATTGGTGATTCTCCTGCTTTGCAAAGCGGTTCCTGAGAGAAATAATACAAAAAAAATTCACAGAACTCAGCCTTTAATGCATCATGGTCACATCATTTGTGACCACGTCAGTGCTGAACAGGGTGTTTTGAAGACGTTGGTGCTTGTGGTAACTGCTCATTTTGTTTCAATCAAGGATGATGTAAAAATGTACAAATAAATGTAAAAATGCAAATGTAAAAATACAAACGTGAAAATACAAACGTGAGAATAACCCCAAATGTGCTCCAGAGGAAATCATTCAGAAGTTGGGGTGATGTCTCCAATTTCCCAAGCAAGAATATATTGGTTGGGTGGTTTGGTTTTCTCAAGGATTTGCTGTCTACAGGGAAAGAAAAAAACTTTTTTCTTCGTCTTTAAACAGATCCTCCTCAGTGGCATCAGATAAACGCAGCCTGCAAAGGGAGCAGGCAGTCCCCTGTCAACATTGTCACCCGAAAAGTGGTTTATGACAAGAGCCTGAAGCCCCTGACCTTTGAAGGGTACGATGTGAAGGGGTCTCAGAAGTGGAAGGTGGAAAACAATGGACACACAGGCAAGTACTGCCCCCCTGCTCCCGTGGGACTGACCTGGGCCTTCCCTCAGCCCTCCCATGGCCCTGGAACAGCAGGGAAGCACAGAGCGGATCCCACCCCTCGGTTCCAGAAGCGGAATTCCCAAGGAACATTTCTGGAGCCAAAGCTGTCTGGGAAGGTTGTGGGAATGACCAAGTTTGGGGCAGTGGACACGGCCCCTGAACGTCTCAGCAGGAATTATCTGTGCAGAAACAGAGCTGGAGGTGCCACAGAAACTCTTGAGCCAAAACCCCCCAACCCAAACAGAGTCCAGGGTGGGACAGAGGGGTCCAGGACAACAATTTGGGCACAGTTTTATCATTTTCTGCTGAAACCCCTTCATTCCTGGGCTTGTCCTTCCCAACTCTTGCACAAAGAATTCCGCTGGAGAAAAGGATCGTGTGGGAAAGTCATTCACAGTGCTGGGTGTCTTATTAGTTCGTTAAATAATGAGCTGAAATCTTCTCAGATTGAAATCTGTTTTCTCTGCACACAGACGTTATCTAATGTTGATCAGCTGCTTAGTGAATCAGTAAACAGTGAATCAATGAACAGTAATTTAGAATTGTTCCACTTCCTCCACCTTCCTTCACAATACTGAGGATGCCGCTCCAACAAAATTATGTTCAATTACTTCAACTTCAAAAATAAACCCGTGGTCTTTTTTTTTTTTAAAAAAAAAGTTACCTGTAGGTGTTCTTAAAACCCTGGATGGGTTGTTTGAACTGCCAGATCCTTAAAGCAGAAAGTAGCAAATACTTCCTAATTTCAAAGGGAAAGGTAGGAAGGCAGCTGGGGAGATTTTAACAGCCAGAAATTCTAATTTAAGACATTGGTATGGTGGCAGACCACAAGCAAAGGGAATGTCTTGACTTTTCACTAATACAGGGGTTAATGACTGCCCCATTACAGGGTGATACTCCAGGATGTCCATATCACAGTCCCTTTTACACCAAAATTAATATTTATAAGGCTGGCTCAGAGCGCTCATCTTCCCCAGCCATGCATAAGGATTAGGGGTTTAATCTGGACTTTTAAAATCTCTTCCTTCTGAGGGCAACCAGTTCCTGTGCTAAATGAGAAGGTTATTGCTTAAATTACAGCTGCAATTAGAGCCTCAGGTGAGATTAGACCCTCGTTATGCTCCATGACGGGCACATAGCAAAGGTCACTGTCTCAAAGGTCTTAAGCTAAACAAACAAAGCCCACAAAGACATCTGACTCATCCATTTACAGATTAAAAAGCAAAGGAACTAAATGACTCATGCACTCTCCAAGTTCATTTGGAATTCAGAACAGAAATGAAATCTCTGGGGCTGCAATCCAGAATTTTCCTATGCAAAGAAAAGTGCTGTGCTTAACGTGGAGATCTTAAAAAGTAAAATTTTAAAATATATCTCAAATATGTATGATTTAGGCTTAAATTGCAGCACTACTCTAAGTTAAAACAGAATATCTTTATTCTGTTTTAACCCTGCCCAAAGGAAATGTTAGCAGGGTAGCAGGAGATTAAAATGATGATTAAAACCCAAATAAACTGGGATCAAACTCACTTTGATAGAGGGGGTTCTCTTAGGGAAAAATGTAGGAATATAGGGTCCTCTGAGAGACATAAGAAGCTCTGAGTCCAGAGGTCATAGTGGTTATAATTCATCTCAAATTAAACTCAGCTATGATTCTTGTAAGAGTTTGGTTTCTGCAGAGCAGAATTTCTGGAACATTCGGTCTGAAAAGCCAAGCGAGAACTTGCAGATAAATCTGAATCTCAAGAACATCTCTGCTCTCACATACTGTTAATGCAGGATCTGATTTTCGCCTTTAAAACAACTCATGGTTTTTTTCCCAGTTAAAGTGACACTAAACGCGTCCCCTAAAGTCGGAGGAGGAGGTCTGGCGAGAAAATACAAGGCAGTAGAATTCCATTTGCACTGGGGAGTCCCAGGTGAGGTGCAAAACATCCCTGGCTCAGAGCACAGCATAGATGGAGAGAAATATCCCATGGAGGTAGGTGAGACTGCCTGTGGATCATGGATTTTACTCCAGAACTCTGGAGTTTCTAAGATGTTTTTCACAAAACTCTTGGCTAGTTCCCAAGGGAAGTCTGAGGGTGAAAATAATTGTCCTTGGCTGCTGTGTTCCAGCTTCACCTCGTCCACATACGAGAAGATGTTTCAGATGTGACAGAGGCCAAGAAAACTCCAGATGGTCTGGCTGTGCTGGCCTTCTTTGTCAAGGTAGGCAGTGAAATTTTCAAGTGCCCCTCTCAAGTCTCAGCCAGCAGCTTGGCTGAGGGATTGTTTATGTCAATATTGCAGTAGCTCAAGATTTAAGCCTCCCTGTCCTCTGCAGGCATTCTGCCAGCAGAGTTCCTCTACCCTTTTCTACATCCTGCTTGCTGTTGTTTTCTCTTGTGGCCCTTTTCTGTTTAATTCACACCTAATTAAAAGCAACCGCTTGCAGAGATATACACCATGTGGAATCAACATCTTTCCCTTTCAGGCTGAGGAGGAAAATAAAAACTATGCAACACTATTAAATGAATTAGAGAATATTAAATACAAAGGTAAGACACTCGTGCCGGGGGTTTCACAAGCTGTGTGGGGTGAAGACAAATGTGAGCAAAACCTGCAGCCACAGGCGTTACAAGGGATTTTCCCCATGGTTTCTGCAGGGCTGTCAGCACAGATAGACCCTTTGCCTCTGAGCTCTCTTCTCCCACCTGAGGAGGACCTTGGGAAGTATTATCGCTATGAGGGGTCCCTCACCACCCCTGACTGCCACGAGGGGGTCATCTGGACGATATTTGAGAAGCCGATTGAGCTCAGCCCGGCGCAGGTGAGTGGCGGAGGGACAGCCTGGAGGCTCTGCTGGCGCTGCTCTGTCCCCCGGGCCGCCCGCCCGGCCCGCACGACGCTGCCTTGGCGCAGCCTCGCTCCCCGCTGCCGGCTGGTTCACACTGGTAAATCATCCCTGAGAAAACGGCAGGAAAGGGGCAGGAAGGGGAAATGACGGCGTGAGGAGAAAGCCAAGAACCCCCCTGAGGTCGTTGCCCAAGCTCAGCGCCACCTCAGCAGCGCTGCCACGGCTGCCACCTGCTCACTCCCAAACGCCACGGCTTTTCTGCCGTTGTCGGGACAGCAGAACAGGATAATTCCAAATCCAAGCCCCGAGTCCAGCAGCAGCAGCATTAATCAGCCCGTTTCTGACCTGCAGGCAGGAAGAGGAGACGGAATTATGAGTGCTTGGAAAACACAGGTTGTGCAGAGATTGCGCGGCCTGGCCCGGAGCCAGCGCTGTGTTCAGCTCTCGGTGTGCTCCCAGAGCCGCCAGTGCAGCCGGTGCCACACGGTGCAGCCAGGAACCTGAGGCAAGGGCAGAATTCCTGCTGTCACCGTGTCACCGTGTCACCGCGGCCGGGCCCGCGTGTGTCAGGAGCTGGGGGGACGGGGCCCCGAGCCGCACAAAGCATTTGGCTCCCACACGAAGGAAGCGCCCGTGATTTCCAAGGCTGGAAGGAGCCAGCGGTCGGTGGCCTGTCCGGTGGCCTCTGCCACGGCGCTTCCTGCGGGGTTTAAGGCATCCATTAAACCCTGGGGTACAAGCCCAGAGTGAGATCGGCAACACAACAACTCCCAGAGGCCAAAGGGTCTGACAACCTGTTGTGTTTTGCAGCTCTCCCAGTTTGCAGCGCTGCACTTTGACGGGAAGAACTCCACTCCCATGACGGAGAATTTCAGGCCGGCACAGCCCCTGCAGGGCCGCGAGGTGCTGTGGTCCGGTGCCGGCGTCCCCCTGCCCATGGCACCGCTGCTGCTGCCGCTCCTGGCTCTGCCTTGCGTCCTCAGCTCCCTGTCCCACTGAGCCTTCCTCACCTCAGCCAGCCTTCTGGTCCTTCATTTGTTGTTGTTTTTGCTGTTCTCAGTTCTTTGTCTCAGCCTCTCATGAATTGTGTACAGAATAACCTTGTCCTCCTCCAGATATTAACTAAAGACTTCCGTGCTGCTCTGATGAAACCCAAACCACCAGAACTCAAAGGAACTGGGAGATAAAGCAACGAAAATTCAATTTTAAAAGCCCAGACACTTAGAGCTAACATTAGGCTGGATTATCCTGTAGTTTTAACCCAGCACTGGAAGGAGCCTTGATGAGAATCCGCTGTTAAGTGCCTGTGAGGGGGCTGGTTTGGAGCATGTTTACTTACATTCAACACCGCAAATCTGGCAGCAAAATGTGGAGTAATCCCTATAACCCCACCTTGTCCCACCTGAGGTACAACACAGAGCAAGGGAAAAATGCTCATCCCCTTCAGGGAAGGGCAGCTGACAAATCTCACCCAACACATAAATCCCCCCTCCTTCCTTCAGAACATCTCAGTTCATTTCAGATAAGGGCACCAGGTTCCTTGCACCTGGTCTGACTGGGGCTCTCAGGTTTCTCTGTTATTTATTCACCTTTCTCGGGGATGCCATGGTCTATGTGATGTGCTGGGAAGAAACAGGGAGCTCATCCCCACGGACCAGAGGCACATCTGTGGAAATTCCCTCTCTTTGGAGGGCTGCTTTTGAAGCAGAAGAGTCTGATGATCCTTTACAGTTGTTATTTACCTAATAAAATAGGACAGCTCAAGAAATGGCTCTTTCTTAAATAGATATGTATAGATAGATAGATAGATATTTCTTTTATAGATATAACTTTTTTATAGTAGCATATCTGCAATAGTCACATAAAGTCAAGATTCATAGTTTTTTCCAAGAAGATTGTGATTTGAACCAATTCCTTCAGATCTTACCCAACTACTTACAGAAAATGCATTGGGAAATGGGGTTCCTTATATTATTCCAGTTCTCCCTCTGAAGAGGGCCATAACATTTCTCTTTGGCTAGTGCCATATAACATGTTACAGCTTCTTTTGAGATTTTAGATTTTGGCCACACCAAAACAGGATTTCATATTAGCAGTATTTTATTTTTTTCTTTAGGGCAATGTTTCCAGAGATAACTTTATACATTTTCAGGAAAATCCTGGCAGCGAGAGCAACCACAGCTCACCAAAGGGGGTGGGGGGAATTATTTACATATTAATCAATCATAAAAGCTTAAAAAACCACCCCACATGGGAAAGTAAATGAACCTATTTAAGTTTAAAGGAAAGATTAATACTTTAACTGCATTTTTATGTAACTGAACATCTTTGGAGGAGCAAACAGAAATGAAATATTAAAGGTGAACAACAGACCTGTATTTGAATTGTTCTGAGTTTTTATTTCTTTCGTCCTTGCTGAAGGGGAATCCACAAACTTTCAGAAGAGGAATGTGAAATTCTTCCCCCCTGTTTTCTTCACAATATTTAGGGTTGGGTTTAGGGTAGGGTTTAGGGCTGGGTTTGCATTTTTGGGGCAGGGATTTGCAGCCCTGGGATGTTTCTAATGTCAGCAGAGTTCTGGGGATCTCTTTCACACCCTCGGGGTGTTCTCTGCTCGGAGCAGATCCCTGGAGCCTGGCACCTTGCCCGGGTGTGCAGAGCTGGTGCCCAGCCCCTGCCCAGCTCCCAGGGCAGGGAACTCCTCAGGACACCTGAGAAATGCCCTCTGCACTCACCGAGGTGTGTAACAGCCACCAGCCCTCTCCCTTCAGATTATTTCAGTTCTTATTTCGCAGGCAGCCCTCTAAAGAATGATTGGAACAAACCCTGGAGGATCTGGCTCAGCTGTCACTTATTGCCAATGATAAATGATCAATCACATTAATTACAATGTGGGAGCATCTTGTTTACTATGAAATAGGTTAAAACAGAACTAAAAAGAAGAAAAAAATCTGCTGGAGAGAGGGTGAGTTCTCTCTGAGAGCTCTTCAGCACCAACCCCAGTGGGAATAAAGTCTCCCTGGACAAGGATCTCTGTTTTTGCTGAGTGGCTCAGTGATGTGGCAATAAGGAGAAGGGAAATGCTCCATCTGCTCCTGTGACAGGGACTGAGTTCTTCCTGTCCTCTGCCAGGGGCCCCTCTTTGCACCCAGGTTCTGCTCTGGGGTAGGACGTGACAATGACAGGACCAGGATTAATAAAAATAATTAGGGAATAAATAAAAATCCCCAGGAAAAGCTATTCCACAGAAACAGCAGGCAAAGACAGGAAGGCTTCAATGAGACATCTGATTTGCTTTGTGGGGATGGTTATGGAAAAGCAATTTGCTGTTCCACAGGTACCTTAAGGTGCTGATTTTCAGGAATTCTGTCTCGGCTACGTTTGGCATGAAATTCTTATATTGTGAAGACACCAGGAAATGACAGTCAGTCCTGAAGGACAAACAGCCACGGCATGATACAGGAAAGGGTGGGGGGAGGAACAGAAGCATTTGGAAGGATCCAGCAAGAACATTATTTTCCCATGTCCAGAAGAGTCAGCACAGAACTGCACTAATACATTTCACACGTGTGGGGCTGAAAGCTGCAGTCCCAGACAAAATGAAACAACACAGGCAATTAAAATTTGGGGTTAAAACAAATCAAACAAACAGGGGTTTGTATAAACCCATCCAAAAGCAGTCCTTTCCCAGCTCTGGGCTGCACCTTGGTTTGAGAGCAGCCTGTGGAGCTGTGAGAGGTGAAGGCACTGCTCCTTCCCAGCCATCAGGGGAGCAAGGGGTGACAGCAGGGGCAGGCACAAAAAAATTCCTAATACAATATGTTTTCAGCAAAACATTTTTCTCAGGAAGCACAAAGAGACAAGGAAACAAAACCATTACTCACAAGAAACATATTTACATTACCCGTAAAGAATCCTGACGAATTTGGCAACTCCGTTCACAGTCAGCTCCTGTGACAAAACTCCAGCTCAAAATGCACTTGTCTGGACAAAATTAGTTTTCTGTGACTGCTGGGAGAGAAGGAGAAAGCTTCTTCCTTTGTCCTTGCCTTCCTCACCCATCAGACGTGGATTTCACAGGGAGAACAGAGCTTGCCAGCACCCTCCCAGTTAAAAAGGTGTCACACAACAAGTCCATATAAAAATTCATTCATCCACCTGTAGTAAAAAAAAAAAAAAGGATACAGAGAAGCCTATTAAACTTCCCAGGCTGGTTTTAGGGTTTAGCAAAGGTGGAGTTTAATAAACCCCAGGAGTAACATCAACCCCTTCTCATCCAGGGACAGGGACCCCATTGCCCAGGAGCAACACCCCAAAAATCCCAGCTGGACGCGATGATCTTAAAGGTCTCTTCCAACCTGAATGGTTCTGTTATTCAATAAATGATTCCATGAAAAGTTATTACTCTCGGAGATGGGAGGCTCTTTTTGATAGAGGTAAAAGTGGACTTGGTGGTTTTCTTCCACAAAACACTAAAATGAGATGGGATTTAAAAATTCTTCAATGACAGAGAAACAAATGACCTGGGAACTGATGTGGCTGTGGAAAATGCTTTGTGTGGGAGAAAATCATATGTAAATTGGATTTCTGCAGAAAGGAAATGTAGGATTTACTGGTAAGTGATGTGTACCTGTGGAAAAGGCGATGAAAGCCCAGCTGGAGGCACAGCAGGGCCACAGTGGCCTCAGCCAGGACACTTTTCCTTCCTGAACTCCTCCTGAACAGATTCAACTCCTTCAAGACAACTGCTGAGAATGGGAACATGCAGTTTTCATTATGAAGTTTAAATGCATTTCCTAAAAATAACCTGCTGTTTGGGGCTTTTAGTATCAGAAATAAATCCATATACACCTCTAAAACCTGATTATAATTAGTCACACAAGTAAAATTATGAGTGTAATTAACTACAGCAATTAATTGAAATGCCTTTGGGACATTATTTCCCTTCCTGCATTTGAATGCGATTTGCATTTAAAGATATATCACAAAGGGTATAAAATGGTAATCAATTTGGGTTATTTTATTGTCTTTTACCTATTCATGTCTTCTGAGGTGGTTTAGACATCCAGTACTCAAATGCAGTTTGATGTAAGAAAACCCCAAACAGCTGACACTGTTTTAATGAGTTTTGTTTCCCCGTAATCCACTCTGAGCTATCGAAACTTTTCCTTGCCCTTCCTTTTTTATTGCCTCACAGAAAGACATTACAGGTTTCCACCGAGTGAAATTACCTTTGTAATGCCACCACCCTTCCCCTCCCCGCCTCACCAGGGCTGCTCCCTGTTCCCAGCACGCTGAGAGCTCTTGATGGATGAGTTTGCAGATTGGGGGTGGTTATGAAGAATTGATGAGAGGGAAAGAAAAGCAGGGAAGTTTTACATTTTGCTGACCGTGCTGATGTTGAGATTAAACTTTAAATAAATCATAGACAATCCCTTATCAAGAGTGCAGTATCTCTGTAAGCCTACAATCACTGGAGTTTGTGGTACACGAAGCTTTCATCTTTACACAAAGTGCTTTTCTTACAGGCAGTAAAACATAATAGTTCCTGTCCTGGAGCCCAGCAGCCACTGGGAAACCTGGGAATAATCCTGGGACAGCAGCAGTGACCTCCCTGAGGAAAACAAAAGGAGTTTCAATCTTAAAATAGCGGGATGAAGACAAAAAAAATCCACTGGGGAGGTGCTGAAGCTTCTCCAGCCCTGTCAGCCGAGACCCTCTGTGCCTGATGATGCCCCAATTTCTGTGCAGCCCTTCCTGCCAAACACAGCCAACAAAGGGAGGATTCCCCACTCATTTCCACCTCCTCGGGGAATTTCAGTGCTCCAAGTCATTGGCACAGCTCAAACACGTTGGGAACTGTCCCTGGGCCAGCCCCAGGAGTGCAGGGAGAGCTCAGCCCACAGAGGAGATTGGGAGCAGAGAAGTTGCCAAGGCTGCCTTGGCTCCAGAGGCTTTGTAAGAGTTGGAGCGGCAGGACCGTGGTGTCTCATCGAGCCCTGCAGAAGGGCCCCGGTGTCACCCACAGACCCCAGCACGGCTCCCACTGTCCCCTGGCTGATGTGGCAAGGACGGGAAGCGGGGTTTGGGATCCCGCAGGTGGGAGCCCAGATGTGATGGAAGCACACGGACTGACTCAGAAAACAGCCACTGAAGCTGCTAAACCCAAACACCCCAAGTCCTGCTGCAGCCCTGGGGGCCTGGCGGGGAATCCACGGCCGTGACTGACAAACGCCTCGTGTAGAGCTCCTTAAAATGCAAAATCCTGCCCGTCTGTTCCTCAGCAAGCACTAAATGACCCCAGGAAAGAGGCATCAGTTTGGTGAAACGCGTGAGGAGTGCCCAGAAGGGCTGGGGGGCACAGGGAGTCACAGAACCACCTCAGACAGTTAAATTCACTCACAGAAGAAAACCAGAGTGCACAGCAAGATACATCGAGATGGAATTAACTCTCCCAGTGATTTGATCATCACTGACAACTCCTACCAGTCCTCTGCCATCAGGAACATTAATACTGGGGGGTAATTTCCCTCCTCCCATCTCTTGCTCCTTTCTTTGCTTTTGTTTAAAAAAGAATGCCCACCAATGACAGCAAAATTCAGCTTTACCAGCTGCTCCTAGGAGCAAACCAGGGATGCAACACGGACTGGAATGCACAGCCAGGGAATAACCAGGCACATGAGGGGCTCTCCAGCAGGACACTGCAAAGATTTGATGAAAACAGCAATATTCTGGAGCAAAAATTCAATTAGGGCCCTACCAAAAGAAATAAAGTCCCAGACAGGGCACAGCACAGCTGTGGACAGGCAGAAATTAAAAATATTACAATTGACCAGCCCACAGCACACTCAGCTTTAGGTATTCCAAACGTTTGGGGAATCCTAAGCAGTAAAATTGCTGGAAAGTTGTTGGTACAGCTTGCAAGGGGTGGTCAGCATCGGTCAGCTGAGCTGCAGGAGGGATTCTGCAGGAAATCATTGCGGCGAAGGCAGCTGAGAGTGGTTGAAGGACTGGGAATTGTGCAGGTTGTGGGGCAGCTGACAGGCCAGCACAGCCAGCCAAAATAAATCTGGCCCCTCTCTGCGAGCAGTCTTTCTCAAATGCCTTCCTTTGGAGTAATCTTTTATTTTAAGCAAGATACACAAACAAAAGAAAATAGTGTCAGTTTTACTATTGTACACATGAATCAAAAATATCCACCATAATCATCACCAAAATAAATTATTGTCCCGGTTTGAAATGGTGGGAAACTGCAGTTTTCCTTTCATTCAAGTGGAGGACATGTTATGGGAAGATATTCCTCAGGGATAACACACATCTTCACGGATTCAAGTAAGAGTGATCATACATTTATTTATATTATAGCTGTGCATATTAAATTTAGCACTGTGGGAAACAGAACAAGAGCCTGATGAGGATCTTAAATGGTCATTTTTATGCAAGAGAAATGAAGGATGACACTTCCAAAGGGACAAAAGCCCCTTACAACAGCAGCTTTCCATGAAAATGAAATAGCAACAGAACATATTTTGATATTTGGGTGACTGTACCCTTGTTCTTTAGGCAGGTAACTCCGTGCAGCATTGCCCCAGTAAAGCATTTTACAGCTGCATTTTAAGACAGAGAACCCAGCTAAGAAAACCCTTCCCTGTCCCCCTTTTCCCTCTTTTTTTTTTTTCTTTTTAAGCACAAAGCAAAAGAAGTTTTGTTTAACGGGCCGGAGCAATCGGAGGGATCAGAGCTCAGGTTGCGGACGTGTCAGCTTTTCCACCACTGATCCTGTTCCCCTCAGCCATCCTGCATTTATTTTTAAAAGGTCATTAAGCAAAACACAAAAGGTGAAGTGCAACGTTACAGATTTATAACCTGGCTGGGCTCTGCCTGGAACACAAAGCTCAGGTACAGGAGGAGTCTCTTCGTGCCCTGGGACATCAAAGCCCAGCAGCCAAAGGCAGTGAAACATATTCAGAGGGGAAATCCACATCTGTGTTCTATCCCTCACCTCCCTTAGTGTATTTTCTTTATTTGAACTCAACCAAAGCCAGGCTGAGTGTGAGGAAGGGTAGTGTTACAGCGCCTGCCACTCACATGGAAGAAAACTTTAAATTATAGGCAGAGGTTTGGTCCCAGTTACATCAGTTAAACAAGAGACTTTGTGCTAAAACCGATTCATTCTTCAGGTCACTCTTAATTCTTACTACTTAAACTGCTGTTAGTTTGCCATTGGGCAGCCAAACCTCTGTATTATGTTAAAATCAAAATTCAGTGTCTTTAACTGAGCCCCTATTTGAAAACAGACACCCTGAAAAGAATCACCCATCTTATCATTCATTCATAATTGTTTAAAGAAAACAAAAAGTTGGAAGGAAAGGTAAGAAGTTTAAACACCCAGTGTGACATCCTTGCTCACATCTCATGGCCAAGCTGCTCCTCTGATATGCTGCCAACTCTTTATCAAAAAGCTTCCACTCCAACTCTCTTTGTTAAATGCTGGGGCTGCCTGTGCTCAAAGAGTCTGTGGGCCCAGAGATTTATTCCCTGGCGTGTGTCTTTTAAACAGGAACATTTATATAATCAAACTGGAGATAAAAAGGCACAGCCACACGGCAAGCAAACATTTCCAACGCAAGGTCACCAACAGGAGCCTGTCTCATGGCCGGTGTGGAATCCTTTCCTGCCCCTTCAAGGAGTGTTTGGATACAACAGGCATGGCTTGGATTTAAAGGGGGTTTTTATTCCATATCGAAAGAAAAGCAACATGGAACTAAAATTCATCCACTTTTCTGTTCTGCTTGCTGGGGGCTCTCAACACAAACCTCGAGCCCTGAGCTGTGTTTTAAATCATCCCTGCAGGAGCTGCTGAGCCACAGAGCTCCAGCATTCAGCCATGCAGCCCTGGGCTCTGCAATCCCCCTGGGCTGGGGCTGTGCCCCTGCTGTGTCCTGGCAGCGGGATCCTCACATCCCAAATTTGCTGGCCCTGCTCCTGCAGAGTGCTCCTAAGTGTTGGAATCTGCATCACACGGGGGTATGTTCATCCAGCCCCACTGCCGAGCTCTTCCTCCCTCTCTTGGAATCCCAGGATGGTTTGGGATTGGAAGGGACCTTAAAGATCATCTCATTTTACTCCCAGTTCTGGGCAGGGACACCTTCCACTGTCCCAGGCTGCTCCAAGCCCCATCCAACCTGGCCTTGGACACTTCCAGGGATCCAGGGGCAGCCACTGCCTCTGGACAGTCCCTCACATCCCCTGCCCTCCCCAGGCACCAGGGACAGCTGTCATCTTGTCACCAGAGCCCCTGGAGGAGGCATCTGCCTCACAATGTCCGGGCCGAGCTCTGCACTCACCCTGTTCCTTGCATTGTCTCCCTACTCCAAACATCACAATACAAACACCATTTGTAAGGGTTTGATTTGCCACTGCTGGTGCTGGATCCTGTTTCTGCCTCTGCAGCAGCAGCTTCCCTTTGTTGTTATCCAGCTCCCAACCAACATCCACGCTCCAGCTTTCCTGCAGCTCCTCCCTGGGAGGCCAAGGTTTATTTATAACACACAAATATTTTCCCCAAGAAAATGCTGCATTAAATGAAGGCACCATTTTCAGTCTGCATGCTAAACATAGAGAAGATTCAGGTTAAAACTCTTTCTGTATCCCATTTCTGCAAACTTTCAACCAGATTACCCAGAGATGCAGCAATTCCTGGACAAACTTCTCTCTGATGTTAAGATTGAGCCAAACCTGTTGCCTCAAACCTTTTCACTGACTCCAAGCACAGCACATCATCTACAACCTTTTCCATGTATTTGTTGGTTTAGCTCCTTTCTTCAACCTCAGTTTGACCAAAGCCTCCCAAATTCATGGTATAAGGACAATATAATTTGCAGGATACTTTGAGGGAATAAGAAGCTGGAGAAGAACAAGAAAGAATTTGTGATTCAGTAGTTCTATGTAAAATAATACCTTGGTAAGGGCCCCAGGAGCTCCCCGTGCTTCCCATGTTCAGCATCAGGGAAAAACACAGGATTTTAGCCTCACACAGAGCTGGCAAACCACACTGAGAATGTTCACAGCAGTTTGGAGACTGTATTTCCAAAATTCACGCAACAGCCGTCACACAGCACAGCTCTCGCGGCCACTTCGTTTGGACTTTGCACCCAATAAAAACCTAACGCTGAAAAAAATGTCAGCAGCACTGAGATAAAAAATATCAGAGTACAGGGAGTCCTGCACTGCCAGCTCACACAAACACTGACAAAGGCTGTGAAGCATCTGCTGCTGTTTATTTTTTTTTGCAGAGGAGGGAAGTGCATGAACTCTGACCACCCAAAGCAGCTTGAGCCCCACCTGGGGACATCTGTGTGCTCTCAACACGAGTTTTAAACACACTGCTAAAAGTTAGGTGAGGTTCAGTCATCAGGTCTGTCTGAAGTGACCCTAAATATAAATAAAAGATGTATTTTGCCATGAGTTTTCCTCATTGGTTCTCTATGCTCACAAGTCCCAGGGAAATTTAATTTCTATCAAATCTAGAAGCATCCTTAATCTGTTTTCTCCTTTGTGACTCATTTTGCTGAGGGGACCTTATCAAACATAGCTTTTCATTTTCACAAACAGGAAATCTTTTACACACGATCGAGGAAGCCGGAGGCTTGTCCCAAACAAAAGGCACAATCTCCCAAGCTCCTGACAGGTTTTTATTTTCCTGAAACGATAAATCAGCAAGCATGGATGACTGCATTTTACTCACTTCTTGCTTCAATTTACTGGACCTGAGGGAAAAAGGGTAACAAAAGGTGTAATTAATGTAATTAATATCTACGTGGATGCTGCGGGCCCTGGGCCAGCGGCCGTGCCTGGAGCCCGGCACGTTCTCAGGACATGATCACAGACACCAGAGAAATCTGGGATATTTGGTGTTTGGATATAGGGAGAAGCCCAAGGGAGGCCAGGGGATGCACTCTGGCTGGAACAGCAGCTCCAGAAGGGATCCAGCACTGGGATCAGGATGGGAAGGATGGAGCTGGGAGTTCAGCCTGAGGGAAGGGGCAGTGGTCACTCCTCGGGGCAGCAGGGCCCTGCAGGGTTGGTGCACGTCCCTCCCCTCTCTCTGGGGAGATCAGAGGGTTTGGCACAAGAGGAGCTGTCCCTGCCCCTCCCCTCCCTCCCAGGAGAAGCAGCAGAAGGCCCGGGTGTGACGGGTTTGAGGAGCTGCAGCCCAGGTGTGCAGGACGTGACCGACCAAGCCCAGGGCAGGTGCTCCCAGCACCTCACACACGCAGAGGTACCGGGGGAAAGCCCAGCACAGCTCATTTCCCACTGCTCCCACCTCACAGAACGCCTCTGCTCCTTTCTGAGCCCTCCTCTGAGCCCTCTGCACCGTTCTGCTCTGGGAAGGCAAAGGGATTCAGCAGCAGCAAATGGCTGCAGGTTGGGGCAGGGATGTGATCCCTTCATCTCTTTACTGTCCCCTGCTGCACTCCTGAATCAATAAAAGCTTTGCCACTGACAACAGCACATAGGAGTGTCCTTGGTAATTAGAGTTTTTAATCTTTTTAAATTGCACTTTCAATACCTCAAAACCTTAACAGAGGAAAATTCATGCTAGGAATTACTATAGCCCACATTCTTTATACTGAAATTAAATTTTCAACATTGAAAATGCCCAAGTGACTCCAACGCCAGCGTGGGGTGACCACACTGGGCAGGAATGAGCAATGCTCTGAGAATGGATCACCAGGCAGGGGAGGGAACTGTGATGGGAAAGTGCCACCACTCAGTGCTGCACCAACACTCCCCTCCCAGCCAGGGATGGCTTCACTTCCAGAGACTCTGCCATCATCCCTGGGGATGCTGGTGTTTGCTAATCCTTGGACAAACACCCATTCAGCCTCTTCAAGGGCCATAAACAGGAACAATGGTTCATTTCCAGCTCAACATCACCACGGTGCTTTTGGAAACACGCAAGAACCAAGGTGATGTGTGCCCCTGACATCAGCCCTGTACAGACTTTGGTCTGGTTGCCAACTCAACCAGTTCCACTTCCTCTGTGGAAAAAGCAGGGCTGTGACTGCAGCAGGGCTCTCCCATCCCTGTCTGCTCAGGGGAAGTGTCCCAGCACCATCTGCAACCACCAGCTTTGTGAGCAAGCAGCCCTGGCTGCAGCAGGGACACCTCAGCACCGGCACTGGACATCAGGTACCTGCAGGTCCTTGGCCAAAAACACCAGAGCAAAACCTTCCTGTACCTGAGGGATCACTTCCCTGCTGAGATGGATTGTTTTCAAGTAATGAGTGTTATTAGCATCAACAAAATACCCAACTTACCTTGGGTAAACAATGAAGAAGCTGCAAAGAATTGCTGGATGCACGCCCACGCCGCAGCTTGTGGATTGACAAAGGCATTGAAGCTTCATGGAAGCAGCACAGACACTTCAAAGCAGGAAAACAGTTATTAAAAATTATCTGACAAGAAGTGACACTTCATCTGCATCCACAGTATTTAATTTGTTTGAATAATATAGTTACAGATAAACAGGTTCACTCCATATACAATTACCAATACCTTTGTTTTAATACAGCTCATATTCCAGTACATCAACACTATTTTATTTACAAGGCATTTATGTACATTAACATCTTTCTAAAGTCAGTGCATTGTCAATAAGTTTTATACAATAATTTACAAAGTGAATGTAGTTAATAGTTAACTTAATAAATTTACTACTAATTCTTGAATTAATTTAATTTAAAAAATTAATTACAACCAATGTAACAAACACAGAAGATCAAATAACATTAGTAGATTGTGCTACCTGCTTAAATAAAACATTTTAAAGTAAATCAGTTGAAAATCTTTCACTTTTCATGGAGTTTGCGGAGGGAGGAGGAGACAAGTGGGTGTTGAAAAAGCTTCTAACCTAGAAATTCACAAGTCATGTTTGCTCTTCTTTAGGCTCAATGTTCAGACCACTTTAAAGATAAAAGACCATAGAGGATAAGGAGCAACACCTGACAGGTAAGACAAGACTGATTTTTGGAACAGATCTGCTGTCCCCAGAGAGGCACAACCTCCAAAGGCAGGGAGGGCTCTGCCTGGGCAAAGACAGCCAGACCAGCTGATATCATTTCTTAAATGGATAAACCCCAGATCCTCCTGGAAATGATAAACTCACTGAAGGTTTGGCATTCTTGGCAAACACCCCAGAATGAATCCAAACATTAATTGCAGAGAACCATGTAAGTAACAGTTGTGTTAGTGAAGGTACAAAAATCTAGAGAACTGGGGAGATGATGTAGGACAAAATTCATAAGCTGCTTAAACTCAGCTGAAGAACAAAAGGCCAAAAGAGTGAAAATTTTTATCTTCATTCAGATATGCAAACAATTTAACACTGAAAATGTTTAAAGAAATGCCTGCTCAAAAAAACAACCCTCTTTTTTTCCAGTCTCTGCTAAGACTCCGTCACACTTCCCCTCATGCAAGAAGCCCCTTGAATTACAGAGCATGTTGCAAGGGCATGGAAAGCAAGTCTGGTTTAACTGCAAGTATTTGCATAACCTGTTGCAACAAAAAAAAAAAGAAAAAGGTAATTTGAAAAGGCAACCAATTTTGAAAACAAGAAACGGAATTAGGAAACCAATAAACAAACCTCCATCCATGAATGCTACGACAGCTACCTGACAGCCACAGCTTCTTCCTTTGAAATACACAGTGGATATTCACAGCCATTCACTCCAGAGCCCTTACAACAACAGCAACAACAAAAAAACCAAACTGTGGGTTTGAATTGAATCATATGCATTTTCAAAAGTGCAAACTTCAAAAGCAACACCAGTCATGAAACATAAGCTCAAGCATCTCTCCTTCCAAAAGCTGGGAACGTTTTGTGCAATGTGCACATTTTAAGACACCGTGAGTGTAATCACAACTACTCTCTCCAACCTGAAGTTTCTTCTCGAGGCAGCTCAAGAAAGTTTGAGACAGCACTCTTCAGGCAGAAAAGCCATTCCTGAAACATGTTGATCTGCACAGCCAACACGTGGAGGAAACACAAGGATAATAAACCATTCAAGTGTAGAAATTAATCTCAAATGATGATTTGGTTGTGCTCCCAACATACAGAAAGAAAGCAACTGACACACATTAGAGGTGGCAAAACTGGAAACTTCTCTTCCCCATGACAATAATTGTTTCCATTTGTGCACTTTTCCTTCTCTTGCCTTCCCTGTTTTGCCAATAAAATGCAATAAAACTGCAGGAAAAAGGAGGTAGCAATATCATGTTGTCAAAGACAACACTACAAATTGTTTTTCCCCGTTACCTTAAACCTAACGAGAGCCTCGGGGGGGTGTTAGAACAGTTGGTAAACTCCACACTACTTCATTTAGCTCTTATTTGGATGTTTAATTTAGCTCTTATTTGGTCCTAGTCGGCTTTTCTCAAACCATTGGATTTAAAGGCCAGTGGCAGTCTCAGATGTCCAACATCAGAAACGTTTGGAGCATGTAGTGAGAAAACAGAACAAAACGATACTATTGGATATTAACTGCTTCACCAGGGGTTCTTTTTGTGCTTTCAGCTCACAGGGGACCACGACAACCACAAGCTGTTATCTGACTCAGCCCCACCTTCCCCAGGGGCACATGCCAGGGTTTCTCCCGCAGTGCTGGCAGCTCACTGCAGCACACAGTACTTCTTGTAGTCGGACTCGAAGTCCTCGTCCATGCTGCTCGTGTCTGCCATCTTCTTGCCATCGATCTTGGGCAGGAACTGGGCATAGTCCACCCCCTGCTGCTCGTAGAACAGAATGTAGGCAGAGTCCGTGTCGATCTCATCCGGGTGCAGCTCCTGGCACAGGGGAAACACCCGGGAAAACGCCATGGGATCACTGTGGCACTCTCACTGCGCTTCAAACACACACTAGTGCCCCAAAAAGTGTATTTTTAACTGTTTGTAACACAAGGAACCCCGTTTGCTGTCTCCCCTCTTTGTTAGCTGGCTCCATGAATGACATGGGGAGTCTATTTCATAGTGATGAATGCAAATACTTAGAAGTGTCAGAGCTGAGTTATTCGCCAATTGAATACAAACTGCTGCCATCATGGAAATATATTCCTGGCTTGCCATTCTTAGTCATTTTCCCATCTTTGTACAAAATAAGCATCTTCCCTTAACTGTGGAAGCAGCTGATGAACAGATGTTACCTTGGAAAAAACCTCACGTGCAATTTCAGTTAATAATCTCAATATTTATCTGATGGTGCTTCGGAGATGTTCATGATTTCAAACAGCAGCTCTCCACAAATGTGTGATTGAGTGGAAGGTGTCCCTGCCCATGGCAGAGGGGTGGAATGGGAGGAGCTTTAAGGTCCCTTCCAACTTAAACCATTCCATAATTCCAAAATTTCTTTAGCTAGAATTTCTGATTGTAAATTTCATTAGCTCTGGGTAACCCATGCAAAAATTAATTGAAATAACTAGAATAATTATTTGAAATAATGAGGAAAGAAAGTGCTTTACCTTACAGCTGCTGTCATTGTAGCAGTACCACTTGTTGTTCGGGTTTTTGGCATAAGTGACGTAATGACCCCCTCCCATAATTCCTGAATGGCACTGAGGAAAACGAAGAAGAAGAGAAATTCTGCATCAAACATCAAATAAATGATTCCCAAGTTCATTATCTGTGAGTGACAATGGCTCACGACAAGCCAGACAGCTGGAGCTGACTAACTTTACACACACAAGGAAAACAAATCAGCAGAGACTCCACTCGTACTCAGTTTTACAGCGAATTTACAGGGCGGACTTTTGCTCTCCTTCCCCGCAGATCCCTGTGCTGGCAGGAACCCAGCCAAGGCATTTGGCTGAAGCAGAGTGCCAGGAGGGCAGCTCTGGCAGGGGAGCAGCCACCTACCGAGATTGCATAAAGGTTGTAGATGGGGTTCACCCAGACGTCGTCTCTTTGGTCGTCGGCCGTGTCGTCCTCGCTGTGGTTGTCGCCCTGCCCGTTGCTGAGCGAACTCTGCTCCCACAGGTACCCGTTGGCCAGAGCCCCCTCGCTGTCCTGCCCCGGGTACAGCTCGCTCTGGCTGCCCCCCAGAGCCTGCCCTTTAGTCAGAGCATCCCCCTGCTCCTGCTCAGCACCGTTCTCTCTGTTGGCAGCCAGGTTTTCCTTGCTGCTGGACAGTTTGTTTTTCCCCAGCTGCGGCAGCCGCAGGCGCCCTTTGCTTCTCCCCAAAGTCCTCGGGCTGCTGTTGGGGCTGCTGTTTTTACTCGAAGGGCAGCTGGTTCCACTTTTCCTCCCCAAGGATGGAGATGCTAGGACAGAAAAGACAGAGATTACCACGGTAAGTACAAACAGTCTAGATTTCTTTTTAAAAAGTGATTTTTTTTGAAAAACCAAACATCAAACCCCATTCTGTCACTGCAGCTCACGACTAATATATAGAAATAAAAACCTATCTTTGTGCACACACATCCATACACCTAGAAACTGAAATTTAACTCTTCTGCAGGAGCACATCCCTCACTCTAATTCCGGTCCACTTACACAAGTACCAATATCTATTGTCACTGAGAAACTTCTTCAATTCTTTAATTTTTTATGCTGAAGTTTCACTAAGAAATATTTCAAAGTCTAGTGCTTTGGTAAAATACCCCCAAACATTAAAATTGTGTAGATAATAAGACTTTTCCCCCTCCAAACACCAGCATTGAGTAGAATTTCCCCAATCATTCCCTACCTTTGACATTATTGAGGACAGTAGTGTTGAGGGAGGATGGACTCCTGTTCAGCGTGTCCCCTTCTCCTGCTGTGCCAGTGATCTGCAGGTCTGTTTTCCTGGTGTCCCCTTGGCCAGTCCGTGCTTCAGGAAGGCTGTCAACCTGGAGGGTGAGCTGCTTCCTCTGGAAATGACTTGGATCCCTTTGTACCAAAAAGGCACTTGGGTCAAAATTTTCTCTGGGAAATTTAACGATTTTCTGGGATTTTATCCAGCGGCCATTGACGAACTGAAATCTTTTCAGGTGAATGATCTAAGGGGAAACATGGTAGAGAAAATTATTAAAGGGGGGCAATGACATCCCAGTGAGTAATTCCACTGTTTAAAGAGAGTTTTTCACAAAACATACACATTTTATTCTATGCCAGTAAAAGTAATGCTCTGTGTGACGATCTGGATTTTGGGATCAAGATGGTAAAATATGAAACTAATACTTTCATGTGGAAATGATGGCAAAGGTTGCTTCAATTCAGTGATCAGCACTGTCTGTTTTGAATAAGCTACCAAATATGAAAAATAAGAAATGCAGGTGTTCCACAACCAGAGGGGAGATCATGTCACCATCTGAGCGTGAGCTGTGTCAGAGCAGCTGACACTGAGCACAAACCACCACCACTTCCTGCAAGGCAGCAGCTAAAAACACTCAAAAGCATTTGAGGCTTGCTTTATTTGCCTGCACAAAGCAAATTCAGCCAGTGCCCCTCCTCTGAGTGTGAACAAAATCAACTTATTCAGAACAAGGTGGTGTCAGACTTGGGAGCAACGTGCTTTGAGTTTGCTGCTGAGGAGGAGAATGACACATGATCATACCAGAATGGGGGGAAGTCTCCAAAGATCCAGTTTTTTGGTGGCCAGACAGTGGGTCTTGCACTTGGAGCAGTAGTACATCTCATCCTCCCCCAGCTCCTCCTCGCTGGTGAAGGCTCTCAGACAACTGTCCAGGTTGATGGGCTCTGCCTGGGCTCGGCGGCTTTGTTCAACACTTTCATGCTCTTCCACGATCTGGAGGGAGATAAAACTGTCTCTGACTTGGAAATGTACACACACTGCTCAGAGGAGGGCTCTCCTCACAGTACCACACAAATAACTTCACTGGGTTGCTCAGAATTAAAGATAAAAACGACACGCGCTACGTTTTAGCGGAGATTTTATATCAGTTATCAAGAGGCAGATAAAATAATTCACTGCTCTTACACTTGGGCTCTGCTTATAAATGATCCATAAAGCACAACTTTATAGATTCAACTCACAAATTGGACCAGCTATTCCAGATTAATCCAGCTACAGGTTTACCTTTAGACGTGTTTTGTCGTTACCTAAAAGGTGTTTTGTTGACTCAATGAGGAAATAGGTTTACTCCATGCAAAACTGTTTATAGTTACAGAAAATTTATCCAATTAAGATATTTTGTAACGTAAGATTAGACATTTTGACTAGCTTAAAAGCAACTCACAACAGACAGCAAATGCACTGCTGTGGTTCTTTAAAAGCTTCCCCTCCCCACCATTAGACCACGTAAGAGGTCTAACATCAAGACATCGATTTATCCAGAATATCCTGCCCCATGATTGCTGCCTCTGGTTTAACAGAAAATGGACAAAAGCAGCATCAAATAAATGAAAAGGGTGGCGTGGGTGGTGTTTCAGAGGTGCTAACAAAGGGTTTGTGCTGGTGTTTTACCCGTTCCTGCGAGGTCTGGTAGCGCAGGTGCAGCGCGGTGGGGTCCCAGTCCACGGCAATGCAGGCGTTGCCCACACAAGCCCTGTCCTCTGAGCACTCAATCTTACAGCCACGGCAGAACCTGAATCCAAAGGTTGTGTGGTCACTCAAGTGTCCAATCACTTCTACATTAATTAATTTCTGCTCCTTGTTTCGTGTCATCTGCACCCTCCAAGCTCCAGGCCTCGCCTTCAGTGTGAGACATTTTTATAGAGCAATGCTCAGGGTCATTTGCATTTTTACTGCAGAGCTTTAACTGGGTGAGAAATGGAAGCAGTTGGGTGAACTCCACCATCTGCCTGCAGAAGATCCAGTGGAAGGTGATCCTGCCCATGGAAGGAGGTTGGAATGGGATGATCTCTAAGGTCTCTTCCATTCCATTATGATCTAATGCTGACCAAACCCATCTATGACCCAAAAAACCCCCACTGCTCTGTCTCCACAAGTAATTTTCACAATGATAACTAATTCTAAGAGCTATAAAACACTTTTAAAAAAAATTAATTTATGGTCTGAATACCTTCCAGCAAGGGTCTGGAATTTTCATTAACAGGTCTTTGTTTATGGAAAATTCCAAGCATCTTTCCAGGGTGAATTTCTTTTTGCCCATTTTAGATCTTACCCTTCAAATGGCACAGGAACTCACAGGGGTAGATGAATTACATCTAAAAATCTGGGGTTATGTGAAACCCCCCCAAACCATACAAGGCTGCACACAGAATATCGTAAGGGGTTAATGGGTTCTGGATAATCTCATGTCTGTCTCCTAATTTAAAGTTTCTGTGGCAGCAGAACTTTCAGCTCTGCAAGTCATAAAAGCTGTGCTGCAGTGCAAGTCTGCCTGGAGAGAGTGCTGGTGGAATTACACTCCAGATTCTTATTGTTTGATATTACCTCTGAAGTCTGAAATGTACCACAGACCCATTACCATAAATTACCTTTCTGCCGGAGTGATTCCCTGCTGCAAATGGAAAAAAGGACAATTTACCTGTACCATGGACACCAAGCACAAGAATTTCCATCCTTCTGAACTACCCTGAGGGTGAAGGGGTACTGATACCCCATGCTGTCATCACTGAAAGAGAGGAGAACACAACATCAAACAGCAGCACTCTCACTGCAATTATCCTCCTTCACTGGGCTTGTTGTGATTATTTAAAAAAAAACCCCTCAAAGTGATAATTTTTGTAACAATAAACCATTAAAAGCTGCCTTTCCATGGCTTAGACTTGTCAGATACAAATAATTATCAATCACTGAATAAGAATGAAGCCAATTTTAAAGTGCAGCTACATTTAACTGTATTTAAAAGGGTTTAATTTTAATTATTGTCATTATTATGAGAAATCAAACTAACACAATTTTAAATCTTGCAACCAAGTCTGAGGCACTGTATTCTAACTCAAATCCAAGGCTGAGGTGCCCAACTCACCAGTCCTGTGCATGGTTACTGGCTTCCTGAGGAGGAAGGGGACTGGCCAGCCTGGAAACCTGGATCCACACAGCATCATAGAGGTCCCTCTTCCGTGTGTGAACTGTGCAGGGAACAATTAAAGGCATTCCAAAGAGACTGGGCCGATTCTTCTGAGATGAAAGAAAATACAACTCTGTCCTCATCTGTGGGGAGGAAAAGGAGGAGGCAGATGTAGAAGTGCATTGACTCACAGTACAATAATCACCAGGACTGCTGGCCTTGTGACTTATTCCAGGCCCTGGCAATTAAAATCAATCGTTAATTGTATTAAAACTACTCTACTGTAAATTCTGATCACTGACTTGAGAAATGTTTGTATTTTATGATGTTCTGGCAAGGTTATCTGACCACGTCAAACATAAATGTGTATAATTATCAGGTGGACATTACAAAAAAACAAGGATTTTGTTAATTTCTTTCCGAGTCCCCAAGCCCCACTGACCATCTTCCTGTGGACTGCAATGATGTAGCCTGTGCAGGGGCTGTCACACAGCGAGGCCACGTGGCCGTTGAGGGTCCAGCCGGGCGGGCTGCGCTCGGTCCCACATGGCACCACGGTGTTTGGCATCCCATTGGGAATCAGGCTGGGCTTGGGAACGTCCCCGTTCATCAGGATGGTGGCAGCCCCGTTGGCTGATGGCCCAGTTGAGATCTCTGCAGGCAGACAATGAAATTGTCAATTATCTACAGCAACCACAACCGATCCCAGGGTTTTATCCTTTCCCTTCCATGCAGACACTGAGCACAACCCTCACTTGTCCTTTCTTTAATCCTCACTCAATGAAGTTTTGTCCTGAATTTCCCACCACTCTGCAGTTTGAATAAGCAGGAAAAGCAGAGTTTTCCCTCACCTGTCTGCACAGGGCTGGATGCTGAGGTGGGGGAGCCTGGGATGGGGATCTCAAACGCACACAGGAAGCCGCTCACGGACAGCCGCACCTTCTGGTTGTCCTGAGGGAAGTTCTTCAGGAGACAAGGAAAGCTGGTCAGGCACTTGGACACCTTTGTCTTTACCCAAATGTGTTCTGTTCTTCTGAAAACTGCATTTATCAGCTCCTCTCTCCCCCCCATCTGCGTTCTCACCCCTTTCCAGGAGAATACAGGAAGCCAAGCCCTCTGCAGGAGTTACCAGTGCTTCTCTAAACACACCAAGAGCACCTCATTTCAAGCATTTTTAATCTATAGCAAAAAAATCCATCTGGAAATATCCAAACACACTGTAGAGAACTAAGTCAGTCATTACTTATGCCCCTGATGTCTTGGCAGTGTTGAAACACATCACAGCACCTTAACTTGAGATTTATTACCTCAAGATGATTTTTTTTCCCTAAAAATATCATTAGCAATCAATTCTAATTTATTTACAGCAAGCCAAATCATTGTTTAAGAATGAAATACAAGTTCTTATAGAGAGATAACTAAGCTGATTTTGATCATACTTTTAGTTAAATTATTTCACAGTTCTTGTAAGCAAAGTTTAAACGTTAAAAATAATAAAGAAGCAACAAAAACACCCAAGGCATGTTGCAGCAATTATTCATCTTTTTTTCTTGTTACCTTTATATTAGAGCTGTGCACCTCCGCAAGCAGAATCTGCTCTGGTTTGAGGCCACAGAGTTCACTCAGCTGTTTTTTCAAGCCTGTGTACTTCTCATCCATGTTCAGCCTCAGCCCGTATCGAACAGGAGTGGTACCATCTAATTTAATTACTTTAAAGGGCAAGAGAAACACACCGGTCAGCAACCCAGGCAAGTTTTAATGACAATAATACATTGCAGCTCCCCACTTATTGGAAAATATTTTTCCCCCACTTGAATGGATGATTTATTTTCTTTTCCCAGTCAATTTTCAAGGTCTGCAGGCAATGTCAGAATGTCAGAAAATCTCCTGCCTGCTGCACAGGCAGTAGAAAATGGTTTCAAAATCTGTTTCACTTTTTTACCATCTTTTCTTTTGCCTCTTCTCCAGCAATCCACAAGTCCTTCAGAGCACAGTTCATGACCCACATTGTATTTTTCCCCCAGCCCTTGTTTTCCCTCTGGGCAGATTTAGGACAACCTCCACAAGACAGGGAACAGAAGGAAACTTCTCAAACTCCTCATTTTACACACTTCTCCACTAAATCCTTCAATCATGACTGAAAATGGGCCATCCATACTCTGCTTTTAAAGGTTTTATCTTCGTTTAACTGTATTCCAATGAAAATTCCTGCACTCTATGACATTAAAATGACTATATTATTCTTAATAAGTAGTAAAACAAACAGAATTTGATGTTTTATAGCTGTTCCACTTCTACAAATTTTGTTTTAGGAATGACAAGTTACTACCACTCACCTGTAATTTCTAGGTGCATGTAGCTGTCCATTGGCAAAGGCAAGGATAAAAAATTAAAAGGGTCAAACCTAACACTTATATGCCCACAAGTTTTACATTTCACTTGCGACTTCAGCTGCCCATGAAATAAATCTACAACAATGGATCTGTTTCTTCTCAGATGGTTTTCCCAGGCCTGAAATGGAGCACAAAAAATAAAATACAAAGTTAAAAACTGAAGACTACTTCATTGGTCTCCTATTGGCCAACAGGAATCAAATTATCTCCACAAAAGTTATTTGGTAATTTGTAATAAATAAGAAGTATTTAGTTACAACACAAATAAAGTTCTAAATTAACACAATAATCAAAGTATGACACCATTTAAAATATTTCTGAGGGGATCATCAGGCATCTTGAAATATTTTGATACTCCATAATTTCGAGTTGTTCAAAATAGTTGTGAAGTGTCATCTTCATAATTTTATTACAATAATTGAAATTAATTTTCAGCTCAAAGGTGAAATTGCCTCTGTAAATCACAGCTCTGATGAGATCCAAAAGGTGCTACAGTCCCAAAAGTGTTGCCACAGGCAGCCTCATCAACCATTTCTCAGCTTAGTACTGTAAGGAAAAGAAAAAAAAACACAAAAAACCCCTAAACCCAAAGATTTCAGGTCCTACCTCTGCTGCCACTTCCCAGTCTGGCCGACCATCACTGTCCTTCAGTTCCACATATGGCTTATCATGAACTCTGTTCAAATCCTCATGAAGCCCATCCAGAAGAAAAGCCAGCAGCTCCTGTGAGTCTTGCTGTTGAAAGCCATTAAATCTTGGAGCATATTTTGCTATTGTCCACTACAAAAAAACCCAGCAGAAAGTTATTTAGTATCATGTAACAAACATAAAAATAAATCAAAATATTGTAGATGGGACGTGTGCTGTCAATGAACACAAATTCAATTGCCAAGAGCTGAAGGGAACCCCTCTGCTCTCAGAACAAAAGCTCATTTACAGGCAAAGGCATCACCTTTTGTCCCTACAAAGGGCTACAAAAGCCACTTCTTACAGCACAGCCTGAGTCACACCAGGTAACTCCTTTGGCCTTACAACCACAAATTCCACCAGGACTGATGAACACTGACCCTTCTCTTTCTCTAGGGGAGACTCTGAGGCTCCAAACTGCCACAATACAGGTGACACCAGAAAAAAGTGCCCTGAATTTCTGCTTTGCCAATAAATCCTTGTTTTCTCCCTTGGAATAACTCACCCGCAGCTTTAAGGGGGCTATGTTCTTCTGGGTGCCACTCCACAGCTCCTGAACCAAATCCCCATAGCACTTGGCCATGTGTCCCTTCATTCCTATGGGATTTGTCCTAGAAATTACAAAGGAATTAACACCATTTGAAGATGTAAACACAGCTCAAGCCTGGACATGAAGAAGGAAGCAAAAAGCTTTCTTGCTCCCAGAAACAAGAGCTTGTATTTCCATGTCTCCAGCGTAGCAGAGCTGGTAACACTGAATTTCAATCACTTCTTTACACTGAATTTCAGATTTCAGAAGCAGACAGCCTGAATAAATGTTCCAGCACCCAAAATGCCACTGTTCTCACCCAGGAATTACCTGTTCAGCTCGTAGAGGTGCCTCCCTGAGATGAAGTAGCGCGTCAGGGGCTGGGTGTTGCTGACACACTGGATGCTGGAGTTCATGAAGCACGTGTTCCCCAGATTGCTCAGTCCTGTAGCACCCTTCTCAGTAGGAACTGAGCAAAAAAACCCATCATTGTAGCAGTTGTGCAGATGAGAAAATTCAGAATGTTGTATTGGTATCTTCTCACAGTAACCACTTTAATTTAACCTCTCCTAATTATGACACTACACAGATGCAGCAGATGTTCAAAATACCTGCTCTCTCAAGTCTGCTTCACGGAAATTGAGGTGTTTTGTTGACCTGATCCACCAGAGAGAGCAGTACAATCCATACAGAATATTTTCACATCATTATGGTACTGAAAATTCTGGATTCATGTGTTAAAATGTTAACTGTTCCTTGCTTTAACAAAATCCAAGGTTATAAACACAAAATCCAAACTCTGCTGTGTACCAGTTACTAAAGCTGTGTCTGAACATCTACAGATTTATCTATACATCCCACATTCCCAGCATTTAAATTAATAAACAGACCAAGCAAAGCAGCATAAAAGACCTCACCCAATGTTAAGAGGATTTATGTTAAAAAGAATTGTTTCCACATAACACACCCTTAGACTTTTCTCCTCATCATAATCCAGTGACTGTGAAAGACTCACCTTTGTGTCTGTCTATTTTACTGCTGTTTGCTATAAAAGACATCTCTTCTGGCCAGCTCATGTCTTTGTTTCGAACTAGAAAGGGACATGAAAAGGGGTTTTTAAAAATTGTTACTTACTCCAGAGAGCTTACACAGCTGAAGAGTTTTAATTAAAATTTTCTAATATTTGGGATTAGAAATTTGCTTACTTTTAGCTATTATTTTCCTAGTTTTCATTTCAATGTTTCTAATCATTACTGGAACTCATTCTAACACTGGCATCCCTCCAACCACACCAGTAACATCTTTAGAAAGCAGCCTTGGGATTGCTCTGCTGTTGAATAGCAAATTTTTCAGTGCTTATTCTAATTCTCAATAAGGATCCACCAAGTCTGAACAAATCAGTTCATGAGTCACCACTAATATTTTTTTTGTTGTTGCAAACCAACAGAAGATCCAAATGTATTTCAAAATAGGGAAAAAATACATGCAAAGTTTCCTAAATTAGCTTTGCCACCACCTCCCCATAGATTCCCTCTGTGAACCTCTATTTTTAATGCATAAACCAATTATAGCCAATTTTTATACCTTCGATTACTAAATGCTGCTCATCTTGGATTTTAAGATATTCCAGTCTGTGATCTTCATCATCCAGCAGAGTGAGATAGTTCTGCAGGAGAAAAAAAAAAATCATAAAATTATAGTTCTACATGTACAACACTCTGAGGATCCTTTCACCTCAAAGCATGGAAATTACAGCACAAAAAAATCTGCAAAATAAATACCAAGAGTCTTTAACTGTAAAGGACATTTATGGCCACTCTAATTTTTCTGTGCATGTGGATTGAATAGTTTCTGGAAAGGAATAAAACACATAATATCCAATAAAGAAAAAGGAAGGAAAAGAGCAAGATTACCTCACTGTTGTAGAGCCAGAGGCGCATGTCCTCCTCCTTTATCCGTAACCTCTGGGACAGATACTCGTGGATCTCTTTGATGGTTTGCATCCGACTGAAGCAGCCAGTGTAAGCCAACACCCTCTTTAAAGGGGCATTTGGGGAAGGGACATTCCCTGGATTCAGTGAGAGAAGGGGAAGGGAGAATGGATTGACCCAGAGATCAGATCAATAACAACTTATATACACTGAATATACTCGCTGCAAAAAGCAGCAGACACTTGGAGGGCTTGTGTTTGTGAGTTAGGTGGAAACCCAGTTGTTACTGACCCCTGGGGACAACAAATTTGCTCTCACAAAGCAGATAAAACACCTCCCTTCTTAGCAAAACCTATTAGAAAATCGCTCCCCAGAGATTCTCATAGGAAATACAAAAATTCAATGAAGTTTTACAAGTTTTTACAATTCTTTCTGTCTCTTAAAGACACAGCAGGAGAGGCAAACGGAATTTTCAAAATAAAGGACTTCAAAATTTCATCAGGATTTCCTTTTTGAGAGGACATTGGAAGCAAAAAGTAAGGTAAAAAAATCAGTTTGATTATTCTTGGGAGTAGCATGAAATCCCATGAATCAGCCTGGCAGTTCACAATAAAAGCACTCTTAAGAACTAAATTTCTCAATAACTAAATTCCTCAAAACATTCTGTGAAGACACCTGGGATTTCCACCAAAATTTCTCAACAATCTCACATTTGCAACAGCAAATTAATTGGTCAAGATTGTTGCTCTTTCTAATGTTAACTCATCTTTAAATAAAACATCTGCACTAAAGATGGGACCAACTTTAGATAGGAGGGGGTTTTTGTTGAGGTTTTTTAGTTGAACTGCAGAAGTTCCCCGCTCCTTACAGAGACATGAAAAGCTTTCACTGTCAGCCAAACCCAAACTGGGCAACTGCAATACTTAAGCAGCCTGAGAAGTGACACAATTCTATTTTCACTGTTAAAAGATTACAATAAACAGTACAATATGAAAAGGTGCAGTATTATATTATCACATGCAATTTGACAAGAGAGTAAATGATACCTCATAAAACAGCAAATCATCAGTCTGGCTTCAGTGTACCAAGCAAAGCACTCAGTTTTTTTAAAAGAAAACAACATTTTCTGAGATTAGGGATCAGAGGATTAGTTGTAAGATTACAGCAAGAAAGCACATCTGAGAACTCCACAAGATTAATAACTGATTGGACAATCAAATTAGTGCAGTGCAAAGTAATTCCAAATCAAGGTCAAATTTGGCACATGAGAAGATTCTCTTCATTGGAATTTGGGCATTTTAGGATGTCCAAACAAAGCAGTTTCCATTTGATTAGGTCAGGCAGGAAAGCTGAATTTGGGCAGAGGCAGTTTGTGCAGCAGAACTCGATGGCACAGGCAGCTGCTGACTACACAGAGGGTTTAGATCCTACCAAAGCAGTGAAAAATTGAGCATCTGCATGAGGGTTTTAACCACGTTCTGACACTAGCAAGGCTAAAGGATTGAGTTTTCAGCAGTCAGGTGAGCCCATTTTTGGACTTGTCACTGTGGATGCAATTGTGTGTCTGTGTGTGTCCAAATGTGAACAGCAGGGATTCCTTCCAGCCCCCTGTGCAAGGCAAACTGGGAACTGGAGACAAATCCTGCAACACTTCCCAGCTGAAATGTGAAGCCACGACCTAAAGATTACTCTTGTACAATCTTTTGGTGAGCATTACCACCACAATGATGACAAAGAGATTTTAGCTGGATGTTTACACTTAGGTTTTAATTGTCTTTTTGAACTACATCAAATAATAGTCTTCACATTCCATCCATTTAATCTCTTTCTAAAGAGCATTAAATAATTTTGGGCATCAAAGCCCAGCTGCCCAAGTAACTCAGAAGCAGTTGGCTGAGCATTAATTGAATTTATTGTGCCACTGCACTATCAGAGAGGCACAGAGGCACCTATCCCATGGCTACAGGAACCACTCCCAACGGGAATGCCCAGTCTGGCTCTTCTGATCCTTTCAGCTTCTGCAGTGCTCAGTTCTCACTCCCAACTCACCCATAACCATGGGAATCAACTGATTTCCTTGCAAACACTCCCTGCTGCCTCTTCCTTTGAGGAGAGGACAGGGGGAAAGCCCTGCAAATGCTCCCTGCTGCCTCCTCCCTGGAGGAGAGGGCAGGGGAAGCCCCCGAGCCCCGAGTGTGCCGCGGGGCTGATCTGGAGCGCAAGCGCACGAAGCTCCCCCAGCCTGGGCTGGCCTAGAAACTGCACAGGGGTGGTGTGGTGGTTCTTGCTGCATTCTTAAGTTACCTCTGGGCAAATGCTGAGGGAACATTCTGAGGCTCATCATACCCATATTGACCCAGACGTTGGACTGCTGGGTGCGCGTGGCCGGCTGCTGCCGCAGGAACAGCAGGTACCGAGGGAACAGCTCCAGCTCCGGCACGTTCGTCTTGCTGTTCTTGATCACCTGCAAAACACGGGGGGAACGTTTGAGAGACTCACCTTGCAAGTGTGCAGGGAATAGCAACAGGAACAGGAATGATTCAATGATTAAAAAATGCTTAAATTATTAAAAAAACCAAACGCTTTTATGAGGAGATAAAAAAATCTGAACTTCTCATGGGGCTTTAGGCAAATATCCCCAGGCATGACAATTTCCTGATTCCTAAGCACTTTTTGAAGCTTATTAGCTGCAGGTTGTCAAAAGCATACACCTTATGTAGTGAAGCATCACCCTCTGCACCACACCACGCAAAGAACATTTTTATAATTCCTGGAATATACGTGAATCCACAATGAACTTCATTAATTCCACTCAGTGTATACTTCCACATAATAGTTTCACAGCTGTTGAAAAAACTGACAAATGCAGGATAAGACATTTGGTTTGAACGTTGTGAACCATAGGATTGTCTTAAAACCTTGATATTGTACAAACAGGCTGCAACCTACTTTTGTTGCATTTTGCTGCATTGACAGAAAAAGCTGAAATTACCCCAAAACACGTTTTGCAGCTTTTCAGCCACCATTTCTACAAAGATTTTGCCACCTAGATCTGCCCAAATATACAAACAGAAATGGAAGGAATGTTCACTCTTTTTGTGACCATGTGAAGCTGAAGAAAACAGCTCAGGCTGTGAGGAGGAACATAACGTGCCGAAGTGCCACAGTATTAAACTTCAGCTACAGCAAAAACAATGGTGATGACATTTTCCGAGAAATAAAAGCACATTACTTTGTGTATAAAGTGATGTGGCCTTTTCTGGATCATGAAAGGTGTTTGTTTCCATGGAGAATGTGTGGGAGGAGGTAAGAAGCCAGTGATTTTTCCCTGTAAAATAATTGTCTGCGCTAGAGCCAACAGACCAAATTGTCAAAAATCACGGAGATAATCCTCTCCCATCTGTGGCACTGAATGTTTGTGACACCAACCACCAAACCTCTGTTGCTACCACCACAAAAATGCCCTCATGTCCTTTTTTTAAAGTGCATCTCTTACAAGAGACTACCTGACAGAGAACAAACCACTCAGTGGAACAAACACACTCAAGAGAAACTGAAGAAAACATTCCCAATGTTTCCAAGTGCCCAGACTCCTGCAGCTCCAGCTCCCAAGAGTTTCTGAGCAGCCATCCTGACACAGAAGAGTCTTGGCCCGTTCTCTTCACTGGACTCACCTATTGCCATCTGCTTTTGAGCTCTTCCCCAAATTTTGCACATTGTCATTCTGTGATGCTGAATCTGAAGGAGCAGTTCTTGCCTTCCCCCCACCTCATGAAATTGTCAGAGAGAAGGAACAGGTTTTCAGAGCTGCAGGTGTCCCACTTTTCATTTTATAGGTTCTTGCTTTATCTCAGCTTTTAAAGATGAGTGTTTTGATGCCAAGCCTTTTAATCTGACCTCAGGTTTCCTTCTGTGTGCTTTAGCAAACACCAGCAGCTGAGCAGCACTTCTGCCCTGCTGCAACATCCCCTGGGGTTGTGCCGCAAACCTCCTGCTAAACAGCCACAACTTCCCATCCAGGGCCAGTCTGGAGGCTGCTTTTTCCCAGTTTGCCCTTCAAGACACAGGATGAAGTGGGAGAAGGCTGTAAGAGGTTACCTGGTGCCACTGGACAAATTTGGTTGTTAAAAAGTGTCTAAAACCACAACTTACCGGCCTGGGCAAGGACAGGTTTGCTCCATACCAGTGGTAAAGTGCTCTCCAAACTGGTTCTGGCACCATGACATAGTCCTTTCCTTCCACCAGCTGTGGAGACCTCTTTAACCTTCCACCCTCCATTGTTAATGATGCAGCCTTGAAAAAAAAAAAAGGGATTTTGTCACATCTCAAGTGGAAAAATGAGTACATGGCCACAATGATTTCAGTTCATGAACACAGAACACTCTTTAATTATTTAAAGGCTTCTAAGTAACAATTAGCAGCTGCTTTTCACACTGAGAGATGGTGTTTAAATGTAACAATAATTAACATTCAAGTCTCATTATTTACTATTTCCTAAAAGCTTGTGCAGTATAAAATTCATGTGTTTTGCTCTTGTGTCACCTTCTCCAACAACTTTGGATAGAAAAACCCCATCTCTGCTCAACATGGATGCTGCTGGTCTGTGTTCCATGTTTTATTTGCACTGATACTGCAAAAACTGTCAGGTTTGTTTCACTGCGTCGTAGTGCAACAGCAGTAAATTCATATTTAGATGGAAACACTGAAGTGTTTGATTATCAAAGTATTTTACATTTCATGCTGCAAGCTGTCTTTTCAAAAATACCTTTCCCATTGGTAAGTTTTGTGTAAGAACATTTTGAATGTTTCTTTTCTCACAAAACACAAGAGCAGCTGCAGAAGTAGAACACAATTTTTCTCTCTTAAAATAAGAGTAAGAAAATTTGCTGTATGACAGAGCAGTGTTAATTCAGAATTAAGATGAAAAAGACCAATATAAAAAAGCTGTGATGAAAGAGAGCTAAAATATCCTTTCCCTCTATTCCCATGCCTTGGCTGCCGTTACCTTCACGGGCTCCTGGGTCACCAGGGGCTGGTTATCAATAGCTCCTGGTTTCTGGGGGTTCAGCTGGAGCAGGGCATTCCCATTGGACCCAAGGAAACACTGGTTGTTATTGTCTGAAGTGTTGTGCTGCCTTGCAAAACACACCTCCGAGCCTGGGGTGCCAGGGTACAGAGTATCTGAGCACAAAGCAAGAGAGAAAAAAGCAGAAATATTTCAGTTCCTGATCCCATAAACCATGAAGGAATGAGCTACACTCTTGTAGCCTTGTTTTATAAAATATTTAAGTTTGCTGTTCTTCACCCTGCAGTGAAACATGCAACTCTTCCAACTACAAATATATTATGTGTCAGAAAGGGATTTATGATTCTATATTCTATTTTATATATTTTCCATCATGACTACACAAACACAGCTCTAACCAGCTTTGCATGAGCAAATGTGGTGAGCATTTCGTTGTTGTCTGGATGTTTGAATATCAAACTCCTGGAAAACTCTCATACAGAACTGAAGACATATCCAATAATGCCTTACTTTATTTTTCCTTGAAAAAGCAAATGTTTTTGTTCTTATAGAAGCTGCTTTGGTCATGCAGAACTAAATGGAAATCTCAATTAAAATAAAAATAAAGAACCTTTAACTTAAACTTGTCTCTCTTTCTGTCCTTTGTTTCCCCCAACCCCTATACCCAAAAAAATCACAGTAATTCATCTAATTTCAATTGAAGTTATGATTTTAAAATATCAGATGCAACCTTCAGTTGCCTTACAAGAAAAAAATTACCCAATTCTCACAAGAACTCATTGAAAATCAGGACAAAAAATCTCTTCTTTCACAAAGATGGCTCTTAGGATCTGCACAAACTCATTCAAATTTAAATCACATGCCCTGTAAAACTACAGCTATGCTTTTGCTCATGGTTTGTTGCTGGTTTTTCCCCTTTTTTACTATCATTGCAGGGCAGAGTACAGGAATCAACCAGGTATGAGCTTAAAACAACTTAATGTTAAAGTGGAGGGGAAAATCCCCTCAGAAAATAAATGATAGGACAAAAAACACCTTGAAAATAATTCTGGTAACGAATCCCAGCATAACAGATAAATTGCTGTTAAACAAGACTTTGTGTTTATCCACCACACACTAAAAAAATCCTAAACAAACCCTGGCAATCCTAAAAATCCTGCAATCCAAACTGTGTTATCTCTTTGTCTGGAGGGGTCCATGCAGTGTGCAGTTTTCCCAAAAGCTGTTCTACATTAAACCTCCAAGGAAATAAGATGCTTACTGCTGCTGGTGGACTCTGAGGCTTCTGAGGCAGTGGAAATATTATCTGAAAACTTTTCTTCTGGTGCACTGAAGTCATTAAGACCTCCCATTTTGTCTTCTCCCTGTTCTGGGGTATTGGCTGCAGCAGCTACGAGGGAATTCTTACCTCCACTCAAGACAGATGAAGGCTCTATCACAACAGGGTTTGCATCCTAGAGTGGGGAAGAAGCACAAAACTAATTATGAGCCAAGATCAAAGACATGTCAGGCAAAGCAGCCACCAAAAGTTCACAGTTCTGGGACCACTTTTGCACATCACAAGCTTTACTAAAGGAAAAATACTTTCTGCTTGTACCAATAAAAAATCTGCAGAAATAAACACCCCAAACTGTTCCAACAGCCAAACCATTCTGCACAGGATCAGAACTGCACAATTACTTTCCCTACCTAGAAACATAAAAACACACCTGGTTTTGAGCAGCTGTAATTACAGACTATAAATATTTGAAGATTTGTCCCTGTTGAATTTCATACAGTTAAATGGGAACAGCAAGCACAACAACAAAACCCACATTTTTTCTTCAAACCTGCAACATTTTCATAGAAATTCTGGGGTTTTTTTTCTTTGCTTGAGAGGTACAGTGAATAATGACCTTGTGCCATTATGCAAAGGATTGGGGATGAAAGCCTGGCACATCCGAGCCCTTACACCAGGGTAAGGATCAAATGACCTGGCATTTCTGGCATTTAAACCCTCACTTGTCCAATTCATGGTGCACAAAGAATAATGGTCATTACAAAGTTAGTTAATGCACACATTCTAATTTTCTGAGTACTTTCAGCTATTTGTTTCTATAAAACAAATCAAATGCTTCTATGATTGCTTATGATATAAAAACTCTTTTGAGAGGTTCATTTCACTTGTTTAGCCTGCAAATAATATTTACTTCCAATTAAATTTTATTAAATTTATTCAGGATACTGTATTTTGTTCAATTCAGTGGTGCTTTAGCGTAAATATTTTAGTTAAATGGTCTTAAAGAGCACCCTGTAACTGTAAGGTTTTAGTAGGACTCCTTTGATTGGGTATCAGACTAATTTTTGTCATTGCCTCTAAAGCAAATTATACCAATTTCCTCCTTTGCCCAGAAAATTCAGAGTGTATTTGTGGCCCAAGCCAAGTCAGACCCAAAGTGGGCAGCTTTATTATCAAATGGATCAGAAGACTTGAAAGAAATGCTCCTGTGAGCATATTTTATTCAAAAAATATTTTGAGAAGCAGGACCGAGGAAAGAGATGAGAGTTTAACGAAATTACAGTGAAAAGCTCCCCACATAACAATGATTCAGCAGAGCAATTATTTTCCACCAAGAGACAGGAGATGCTCAATTCTGAGCATTATTGGTTCAGCAGTCATTTCCTCCACACAGTTTTTTCCATCAACACATTCAGAAACACAAGAAATCACTTATTCAGCACAGATTATTACTATTATTATTACTCTACTTACATATTTGACATATTCTTTCCACTGGTGCCACCAGGGCATAGCAATGAGAAACCAGTTGTGCCCTGGCTGGAGGCCATACCTGCTTTCTCTTTCTAACCAGCCTCTGCACAGAGAGAATATGAATTTTTAGAATATGAATTATGAATTAGAGAATGGAATTTCCAGTCCTTTTGAAAATACTAAAAGGTGGATCTGAAAGCCATTTAAGCTTCTGGGCAAAGCACACACCTAATAATCTGTCCTTCCTCCTCTGGGGTGGCAGGTCGCAGTCCCAAAACTATGTGACACACCTGGAAAAAGAAAGTTATTCTTATGAACAGGCAAATAAAAGTAAAAAACACCTCAGATGAGACTCTTCATCGTTTAATAATGGAGCAAGATTACTTAAAATTGAATAAATCAAAACAGTCTTTTAACAATATAATAACAAAAAAGTCTTTTGAGCCATGAGACTCACAACCTATTCCCACTGTTAAGATAAAGGCACCAAGGAGGTCAAATGCCCCAAGAGAAATATTAAGGTGGAGAGAAAAGCAGTTTTCTTTATTTTCAGGCTGTGACAGATCACAGGACTGACAAGGATCAGAGCCCCAGGTTAGGATGTCTGGGTGTGCTGAAGAGAGGGAATGAGGAACTGGGAGAGTGCAAGTGGTTGGAAGAGGATGAACCAAAATTAAAAAAAATTGAGAGGGAAAAAAGTGGGGAGGAGTGGTTCTAGATGGGACTGAAAGGGCAACAAGCACTGGAGAGGCTGAGGGAGAAGTTCAAAGCAGAGCAACCACCCCAAACCACAGCCAAAACCACCCTGTAAAGTGCAGAGCATTCTCTGAATGTCTGCTGCTATTTTTCTTTCTCTTTTTCTTTAGTTTTGAACTGAACCCAGAAGGAAAAGGCCCCATCTCCTGGCCAGCTGCCTGGCCTGGGTGGGGCGTTATTCCCAGTACGAGCCAGTGTCAGATGGCTCCTGTTTCCCTCCCGTCCCAGCAAAGCTGGCCAGGGAGTGAGGAGAGGAGGGAAGGGCTCCACAGGAACCTTGCAGGGAGCAGGGGCAGCTCTCGACTCCCCCAGATGGTTTTGCTGCTCACACCACGATTTACAGCCTTTCCTTATGTCCCTTTGCAGGCTATCAATTTGTATCTCAGCTGGAGACTTCTAATCACTGCTAAGATGTCTTATTTAAATTTGTATTACAGTGAGAGAGACCATTTCACATTCTGAATGAAACAAAGGCCATTAGCCAGGGGGAAGCAACAGATTTTCCAGCACACACAACACAGCTGAGTCTGGTGTTTCTTTTTAAATTTGCGGAGCATTGAGCTAAAATGAGATTCTTCAGATAAACTAACACCTCTGCAAACAAACCCATTTGTTGACAAGCTTTCCACTCAGAACATTTGGCTTTTCTGTCTGCAGATGAGGCACATGACACCTCAAATAAATGCCCAGATAAACCCATGGTAGATTCTGTCCTGTGCTTCACATGATAAAGTTATATAAAAAAAAAATTAAAATTAAAATCAAAAATGAAAATACAACAGGTATGCCAGAAGGAAAAAAAATATTGTAAATGAGCCTTCCAACGAGCAATGTGCAACACTGGTGATGTGTAATCAGCATTAAGACAGATTTATTACATCTTCATTCATTCTTTGTCAGGATTGCAGGGATATTTGTTAGTTCATCAATACTTAGTTATGAGGGGATATTTGATGCTAGACAGGCCAAAAATAAAGACAGCCCTTCTTGAAAGGTTGCAACGTAAGCAAACCTGATGTAATTACAGATAAAATGAATTTGAAGAACTTTCTGGTGTTATTCATTCCAGCTCTGGTGTAGCTGGTGGCCTCAGGATACTCTCACTCAGTCACTCTTGAAGGCCTTGGGAAAGTATCATTCAAAATGCAATTTATAAAGTAGTCACAGGCCAATTAGGATTATTATTATTACAATAATTTAAACTCCAAGTACCAACCTCAATGGAAAACAGGTAAGGAACAAACTGCAGTGGATGAAAAAGCTCTTCGAGGGTTACTTTCTGCACAAAGCGAGCCAGAGCTAAAATATAGCTTTCAAGGATTTAGCAAAATCCAATTCAAGCTCAATTAAAACCCAATTCAGCACATACTTAATCCTCAGCTTCTGCAAGTGAACAGTGATAGGATAGCCCAGCTTTCAAGGGCTGCTTCATTAAAGAAGCAATGAGAGGTACCTTAGAGGGCTTTAACAGAAAATGTAAAGGGAAACTGGTTGTAAAATGTAAAGGGAAAGAATTAGAGGGTTTTTTTCTCATTCCCTGGGTTACTTTCTTGGCAAAGATTTGCCACAAAACCTGTTTAAAACACAGCATTTGTGTAATGGAAAATATAACTGCTGATACACTGGACATTTCATTTTCTGAACAGTGCACCAGGTTCTCCTGAGCAGATGAGGCTTTGGGCATGTCCATGCACTGCAGGGTACAACAATCAAAGAGAGAATCGTCCTGCCAGGGCAGCCCCGAGCTGCAAACCCACATCCCCTCCTGCAGCCCGAGCCCAGCGTGCGCACACGACTGCTGAGGCTGCACTTGTGGCCATGCAGAAAGCTCAGCAGCTAATTACTGTAAATTATAACCTTAGATTTCCTCTAAACATACCTGAAAAAGCAGATTTAAAAATTCATTGGCAAGAGCACTCTTCACACTCCATATCTGGTAGTCCTCCAGAGTGAGGTGTCCGAGCTGGACAGGAGGGGAAGGAAAGGGGAAGGAAAAACCATCAAAACATGGTTCTGGTAAAATGCTCATTACATGACAAAACCAGGGATTTGATAAAAATTGGTATCTAGCACTTTCTAAATAAAATTTGATCCAATGAAAGAAAAAAAATCCAGTTTTAGCATAACAGGCAAAATAACTGGAGAATTAAACAGCTCTGAGAGTACAGGGGGTGAGCTGTGCTCAGTGTGGAACCCCTGCTCCTGCTCTCCATCACTCACACCCAGTGTCCTTCCCCTGCATGCACTCACACACCCACCAGCCTCCTCTGAGGGTTGGGAAAAGCCAGTTTGGATCACCAAGCCCTTGTGATCTCACCTAACAACACCAGCCCCATTAATTCTTAATCACCTGCCAAGCCACAGTGGTGTAACACCCACCATGCCAGAGGGACCTTCAGTTCAGTGAAGGGATCAACCTGATGTTTTTGATCTGGCAATACAATTCAGAGCCAATTTTACAGCACTGGCAGTTACTCTGCCTCTCCTTGCAGACCATTTTCTCCAGAGTTCAGCCAGGTCAAAGCTAACACACGAAAAGAGGTTAAATAATTTATGTAATTACTGCACCATCAGCTCTTTCCAGCACTACACTGATGATGCAACTAAAAAAATATTCTGAAGACTGAGGTCTTCTTTTTTTAACTCTTTGTGGAATCAGGACTGCTGTACACTTGCTTAGAAACGACCCTTTTTTTAAGAAGTCAAACAATAAAAACCTCAAAGGATGACACAGAGAGAATTCACAATTTCCACTGCTTTGGCAATTAAAGAATTACAATAAAGTATTTGCCCACCACTTTGTTGGAGTACAAGCAGGCAAGACAACTATTCAAACAAGTAATTAAGCATTTCTAGACATTCGTTAAGGTTTTTCATAAATTATTTATCATTTCCAGACACTCTTCCCACTTCGTGAAGCAAAGGATGAAATAATGGAAGCAACTTCCACGATACTGTTTGTGGATATCTCCAAATCCCCTACCTCCAAAGAGCAAGGGCATAATTACAGATTTACACCCAGCTAAATTTAAAGCACAATATAAACTACCAGGACTTTTTGTTGTGTCATGACAGATGCCTCCACAGGAGGATAATGTGTCTTGACACAGCATAAAATACAAGATAAACTTATGCACTCTCTCTTAAGATCAATTTTAACAGGAAACAAAGAACAGTTTCTCCAGAAGTCAAGCATCAGATTTAAAACTGGTGTGAGTTATGCACAGCAAAGCCTTGCAAACAGTGTAGGCTTCCAATTAATTTCATCTGGTTATGCATTTTGAGTTTAGCTTCATGTATTAAAAAGGCTTATAAAATTCAAACATGTTCTTTCTTTCACTGAACAACGTGGTAAATCTTAATGGAAAACTGACATTTCTTGAAAAAGGTTCTTCTATTGACACATCTCTGCTCTAAAGACAGCACAAGGCTTTACTTCCTTATAAATAAACTGAAGATACTGGGGTTTAAAAATGACAAGGAAAGAACAGCAAATTCCTACCTTTGTGTTATCATGCATATGCAAAATATCTTCTACGATTTCAGACAAACTCATGTCCAACTCCTTCAACAAAAGGATTAGAAAACAGAGTTAAAGTCTCCCAGCAGGATGGGCTCAGAATAAAAATAAAACTGTAAGAGATGCTGGAAACTCTCAGTAATTCAAACCAAGGGTCCCAGACAGCTGAACCTTTGTACCTTTCTTTATATGAAAGAACACACATTACAGACAAACCCTGGAGCTTTGGGCAGGTCAGGAACACACATCATAACCACACCCTGTGCTTTGGGCAGCTCACAGCTCTGCAAGGCAAGGGACAGCCACTGGTCCCCACCCTCAGCTGAGGGGCTCAGGGAAGGCTCACCTCACTGACCCCCACCCAGACATCCTGCACATTCCTCCTCTGGAAGGATGGCTGAGGAAACAGGAGGAAACCAACCCCCAGACACAACTCACAGGTATTTTGTCTGTCCTGTTGTCTTTCCAGACCTCTAAAAGCGCCACCACCATGTCCTTGAGCTCGGTGCGAGACAAGACCCCATCCCGGTCCACGTCAAACACCTTGAAGCAAACTGAGGGAAAGGGGAATGACTGTGCTGTCACAACCACTCCACAACGATTTTTCTTTATTCCTTGCATCCCCTGAGCCTGCAGAGTCCCAAGCAGCTGATTTAGTTCTGACAGGGGGATGCACGTGTGGAGGTGAGGAAATGGAGCAGCTGTGTTTAATAAACTCAAAATCCAGATTCCTGCAACCCTCTGCTGTGCTTGCTGATGGGACATAGCAGGGAACATATGTGCATCCAGAAATTTCCAGGGAATTACAGCTTGGAAGTTGCAACAATATGGCTTTGGAGAAGTAGGGAACAAAAAGTGTTTCAAAACACAGGAACCTTGCAGGGAGCCAGCTGGGAACTGGGCAGTGAAAAGCCACAACATGCTATTTACCACAAGACAATCAAATAGGACATTTGTTTTCTGTTAGAGATAATAAGTAGCTAAGTGTTTGCACTTTCTATATTGAGATACACACTTCTGCACCAAAATGCAGAACGCTGCAAAAATAACTTCTGAAATGTACTTTTTCCCAGTTAAATAATTGATATGAATCTACTGATAAGCTGTAAAATACATAGAATTAGGTTTAATCATCCTTTATAAAAGGAAACCTTGATATTTAAAATTCCTCTGGTTTTTTTATAACTTCTAGTCACCTTTCACAGACACGCACTTGTTCAGTGGGAAAAGAATCTCAAAAGGTGAAAACTACTAAACCTCATTGTTCAAACTGAAAAGCTCCTCCCAGTTAAATTTTAACAGTTGAATTTTGCATACTTACACTTCTGTCTCTCTGCCAAGGGTCCCCTGCAACATGCTGAGAGCCCACAGGAAATTTCTTTAAAATCTATGTGATTGTCTCGGTTTTCATCAAAAGCATTAAACAAACCTGCAAACCACAAAAGCATCTCCTGTTACAGCACCTGAGAGACCCACCCAGCACCTCCAGAGGGGTTCATGGGGAACATGGGCAAGGAGAAGCACAAACACTTGTCATTCATTCTTCTTATTAAGTGTAATGAAGATAATTAAGCACTACTAAGACCATTTAAAGGTGAATTAGATCTCTCGGGGATGGCTGATCCAGCCAAGGGTGGGGAGGGAATCAAGAATTCTGAACAGCTGCCTGATCCTCACACCCTCCTCATAATGACTGATTTAGAGTGGAGTTGAACCAGTATGGGCAGAACTTCCAACATGCCTGACAGAAATTCCTATGGAAATCACTGAATTCCACTGCAAATTTAGCCCTGAGTTAAGAGCTGTAGCTACCAGCCTTCAAAGCATTTAAGAATTCCAATCATTCAGCATTTTTATCCCACAATTATTTTTTTAACAGCAATGACTCCACAGAAGGCAGAGAACGACCAGAAACCATTCAAGTGTCCCCATAGCAGCTGTGTAAATTTAAATCACTGAGTAGATAAAGCACACTTAGGAACAAAAGGATGTGGGGATACATCCCTGCACAACTGGACATAAATCCTGGTTTTTTACCACTGCAGATGAATTTCCCATTTGTTACTTACTGGTGCCACTTGTCAGCAAAGCCAACCATTTGGTAATAAAAAAATTGTCACTCCAGAACTGGTGTGCCAGTGGAATGGCCCTGAGCGTCCTCACATCTGCAGCAAATGGCAATGAGACAACTGCAACCTCCAGTTACCACCAGAGTGGCTTCAACTGGACAGACCAGTTTGGTTGTCAGTAGAAATAACAACCTACAAATCTGCTGGCTGAGTCTCCTGAATAAAACCTTCCTCAATTTACACGGTTAGGGAGGAGTGTTTCATTGGCTGCATGATACAACAGCTGACTTGCACACTGAGTTGCCCTTTAATAGATGAAACTCCCATTTTTCAGTTTAAAAATGGTCGATTTTCTCTCATTCAGGGCCAGCAGTTTATTTTGCCTTTACAGAAGCTTAAAAAAATTTTTTTAAGCAACTACAGGGCAACTTATACATAAAGTCTGACACATTTCCTGCCAACTGATAAGAATGCAACACCTCCTTCAGCATTCCAGATTTCCCAACAAACAGAGATGTCTCAGGTCTCTTTTTCCATTTTTCAGAACTCAGTGAAATGATTCTCTTCAAGCCTAAAGGACATTTCAGAACAGACCCTTTCAAAGCCATAACAGCTGTGAGTCAGCAGAGCAGCAGCAGTTCCTCACACACCTGACCCTCCCTCCATACCTTCACTCAGAGATGGATGGATTGGAGGGGACACCAAGGGGGCAAACGTCTCCAAATCGAAGCGTCCAGTTCTGGATTGAGCCTTTAGCAGCCAGTATCGCTTTTCCAGGTCGATGATGTCGGATTCTTCCACTGTATAACCAACAAAAATAAAGCAAAATTATCTTCTTTGTCCACAGAATCTTCTTACCTCTTCACCATCGAGGAGTTCACCATCAACAACATCACCAGAAACGTGCACAAACACAGAAATTCACTTTTCCCACTCTTGGAGCCTGTTCATTTCTCACCTAATTCTTTTTGGTGATTTGAACAGGCAGATTATATGTAGAGTATCTTATTTTCCCAGGGTATTCAGTATTTAATTCCTCAAAAAAGATGTAAAGTAGCATTAAAAAAAAAAAAATCCCAGATCTTTTATGGAAAAAAATTATGTAGTACTTGGCTGCCCTTGAAAAACTCCTATTTGAAATTTTGAGCTTTTTGATACAGTTAGAAGGCTAAATTAATAAGACTAAATTTTAATGTGGCATTTAAACACTGTATGTCAGCTTTTTTTTTTTTCCAAATATGAAATCGTTTGTTTCACTTTATTATTTATATTGTAGAATTATTTACAGTCCCAGTAAACGCTGGGGAGTGGCTACACAAACCTACAAGACTCTTTATGCAGAGGAACTTAAAAGGTAATTTAAAAAGGCAAAAAAATCCCCCCCAAACCCAAGAAATAAAACAAGGTGTTAAGCAAGGATGAATAAAAATAGCCAGAGAAAGAACTTGTGTTTTCCTTCAAAACATTCTGTACAAATGCTGGTCTCTTGATGCTTTATCCTTGAAATTAAATATATAACGAGATTAATCTTCTGCCCAACAATACTTTTAACCTTTTTACATATGCAAGTGTGTCACAACAGTGCTTTAGGTCAGTGCCAATTAATTGGTTCTCAAATAGATCTGTAATGACAAAGCTGTCTATATTAAGAACCACTCCGTGTGATCTCATTCCCAGATGGTTCTGAGCCTTTAAATCCACGCCAGTTTTCTAATAGGTTTAACTTGAGCTATTTGGCCTGGTTTAGTCCACAGAAACAATAATAATCCTGTAAGGCTTAAGAACAGAAGGGTCCCACCTAAAAAGTTGTGTGTCAAATTGAAATTTCATTGATTTCTTTCCCCGTTTCTCTCATTAGTGGCAGTAATTTACTTAAAATAGTAACTTAGGTAACCTGCAGTAAGCATGAAGTAGTTGTAACTGCCCAGCAGGAACATCATATGATGCACCAGAACTTACACAACTCCTTACCCTCAGCAGCAGAAAAGAGTGGGAAAATCTGAATAGAATATCTGGTGTTGGAGGAGTGGAAGGGGCTTGCATTTTCCTGTAAGGTGTTTTTAGACAGCCCAGCTGGAAAAGTGCCATCAATGCCAAATGTCCCTTTGCTGTGTGCCTTCAGTGCAGTCACAGAGGTGACAAGCCCAGCCCAGCCTCCCCAGCCCCAGCTCCTCAGGGCATCACTCCCAGCTCTCGTGCATTCACACAGTGAGACAAGAGCTGATCCAGAAGAAAAAACTCATTTCCTTTCTCCTCTTCCCCTCCTTCCCGGATGGATCCATCCCCTGATCTGTTTCACCATCCCCTGGCTCCTGGCTGGGTTGGGATCACAAAGTTATTTGGGTTGGAAGGGACTTCTAAAGGTCAACCCAACCTCCTCCACAGACACCTTCCACTGGGTCAGGTTGCTCCATCCAACCTGGCCTGGAATGTTTCCAGGGATGGGGAATCCACCACCTCACCACAAAAACCTCTGTCTCCCTCACATCTACTCTTGGTTTAAACCCATTACCCCACATCCTATCACTACAGGCCCTACTCAAAGCCTGTCCCCAACACATGAGGAAGCAGCAATCCAAATTCACAGAGGGATATTATTCTACTGGAAATCAAGAAAAAGGAATAGAGGAGTTATTTCTTTGAAGACCAGCACATGGAAATAGCACAGATGTGAGAGCCCACGAGGAGTGAGGAGAATCCCAGGGCTCTTCCCCTTCCCAAACAATGGTGCTGCCATTTACAGGAACTGCACTTCCACGCTACTGCTCTCATTAGCAAACACAAAAGCATTATTTATGTTCTCTTGTGCATGACCATGTAAATCACTGTGCTTCCTTTTAATCCACCTCTCGAAGTAGGAAGAATAACAAATGTGCGAGCTGCACTTCATTCTTCAAGTGATGCAACACTGAGAACATTCAAAAGCCAGCAGGAAGCTCAAACTGTCCTCACTGAAGGGTAAATCTGCAGAAACCTCTCTCTGGCAGGTGCAATATTCATCTTTAGTGACTAAGAACTGCAAGAAGGTTTTATTTTGCCAGAGAACCTCTCTCAAACATCTACAGCAGAAGTCAGCTGTATTCTGATTTTTTTGATTGTACTTCACAGATGTTTCTACAGTGGTAACTCCGCTCTTTTATTATTTAATCCCAGAAAAGAAAGGTTATCAGAAAGCATCTTTGCATTTCTGCCCAGCAGTGGCTGAACTGACATGGTCAGTTTATTTAAAAGATACAGAATTTTCAAATAACCACCTTTAAAAGAATAGCTGATAAGTATTAGCACAAGTGCTACGTTTTTATTCCAGCCCCAGTGCACTGACTTTCTGCACAAGAGCCAAGCACTTTAGAAAGTAAAACTAAGCAGTAAATAACATTCTTAGCACCGATTAGCCTTACACAAATCAGGTTAACCACAAGTAAAAATGTGACAAAAGAATATTTTTCCTTCACAGTTATAACAAATTGTGGCCCACTGCAACAGTCCCAGTGACTAAAAGGGAGCAGGATTTATTGGATTGCAGCACACGGGAACTTTAACTGCAGCTGAGCAGCAGCTGTTGCGTAATTTGATTTCTCCGGAGTGATTTTTTTGCACATAATCTTGTAAATCAGTCTCAGGATATGCAGTGCGCCATTTATTCCTCCAGAAGTGCAAACTAAAAGAAATCTCTGGCAATTTATGATTATACCCATAATCATATTTGTTACTGAAGTTAAATGAAGCATGGGAAAGGCACACTACACTTAATACCCAAACATATCAATGTGCATGACAAAACACCATATTCTGCAGAGGTTTTGTACAGAAAAAGGATTTTATCTTTCCAGAATATAAACTTTTTTTTCCTTAATGTCTGTTCAAATCACATCAAAGTGTAAACTGGTCTTTCATTCAGATTATTTAAAAAATGTATTGTGTATACACAATATAGGCCAAAACCTCAGAACACACAGGCTTTCTAGGCCACGTAATTATTCATTTTGGTAATTAAATATATGATTATTTGAGGTCACATGGCCATATGATGCACCTGTGAAATTTAACCAGTCTACTACCACATGCTGATTTATGTCTCCCTCATCACTTGCCCATTAGAAATACAAAAAACTTTCATATCTGTAAAATTATGACTAGTACTTTTTTATTCAATTCTCTAAGAATTAGACCAATATAATCAGAAGGATGATAATAAGTACAACTGAAGCAAAATCTTCTTATTATAGTGAAAGAACAAATCAACATTTTCAGTCAAAATATCAGCTAAAACTGTAAAACTACTAAAAAATGAGTTAATTTAGAACACTGATCAACAGGCAGGTGCATGGCAGTGATAAACACTAAATCCCCATCCTACATTTTAATGCTGTTCTCACAAAATGCCCTTCTAAAGTATTCCACAGATAGCAAGCCATGAATAATCTGCCTTAGAAAACAAATTTAAAAGCCTGTTTTCATTTCAGCCGCTGCTTATTACAACTCTTTATACAACCAAAATTCACCAAGTATTCCAACAGAGGACAAAACTTCAGTATTTACCCACCTATTGGTACAATCCTGTCTGGTTCACAGCAGCAGAAACATACCATATTCCCAACATTTTCCCAGGACTTGGATTGTTTCCCTGTTCACCATGATGTGCTCCAGGCAGACCCCAGGCCCTGCTGGCAGGGAGGGCTCTTCATGGCGAGGCAAGAGCCCAAAAAGCTGACACCAAACACTGGTTCTGACTAAAAACTCTCGTTTGTGGCTTTCAAATTAACCCCCAGAAGACTCTGGGACGGAGAGCTGCTTTGTAAGACATAAAATAGCCTGGAACTAAGAGGATAACAAGTGGCAAAATACAGATTAAGTGACACCGAGGCTTTTACTTATTGGCCTGGGCTGCTGTCAGACTTTCATCTTTGTGCTTTTCCTAATTAAAAGCAAACACTCAGGGAAGGGGATGTTATAACCCCAGCCAGGAGAGATCCTTGTGTGTGTCAAACAGGACTGTCCAGGTGTTCGGGCAGCAGAACGTGGATTATCAGTGCCTGAAGGTGGGAACAGGAGGTGCAAACAGCACAGCTCCTCTCACAGCACGAGGGTTCACACTTGGGAAAGGCAGCACAGAGTGAAATGTGCCCTTAAAAGCAGCTTTAATAGAGCCAAAATCTTCAGAATTGTCTCCCATCTTCATCCTCCCACAAAGGTGACAAACCCAGCTCTGAGAGAAGTTGTTCCTTCCACAACATTCAGCTTTGGTTTTGTAGCGTTTCAAAAACTGCCTCTTCCCTTTCAACCATCCTGCCTGCTTATCCAGGCCTTCTCTCATTTATTGTATTAAATGAATGATAAATGTACATTCTAAAATATAATTATTTATACTGACTGCAGTCATAACTGCACCTCAGTAGGTGAGAGCTGTCAGAAAGAACAGGATGAATTTTCCTGACAACAGAGTTCCATTCAAAGGGGAATTTGGATGTTATTTAATCAGAACTCAGTGACACAAGAACTGGGTGACAAAGGCACAAATTAAACATTCTGTCAGTTCAAAACCAGCAACTCCTCTGATGAATGGAATTATTTTCCCCATGGAAAAGGGCTGAAAACCTGAGTATCTAAGCCCATTACATGACACTGAGTCACACCAAAATGACACATGACAAAGGCAACCAGCACCTATGTTGCAGCAGAAAAAATATTTCCAGCTAAATGAAGGAAATCAGTGAGGTGTCCCCTGAGTCAGTGTGACAGAAATGTGGGATTTACAGGCTCCACCCCAGTGCTGTTCAATGTGATGGTTTCAAAAATACGTAAAATAAATAAATTTAAATGCATATAATTGTACTACAAAACTGAGAAAATCCAAACTACTGCTAATTGGTCATTCTCAGGTCTAAGACAAACTCATATCCCTGAAACTGCTTTTTTAGGAACAAAGGCCAGTTATTTTGGCAGCTTACAAATCAAATTATTCCTATTTCTGATTTAAGTGAAACGGAACAAAATTTGATTAAAAGCAGCAAGTGTGTGCAACTTCCTGTAACTTTAAAATTTCAATTCTAATTATGTGTTGAGAAATGTCACTAAAGTAATCTGCACACCAAAATAAATGTTATTTACAAATGAAAAATTAGTATTCCTTTGTTTCCCTGATAACCTGGCTCATTAAGCAAATTTAAATGGAGTCACTGATGCTTTGCAGTAAATGGTGGCTGTTTCTAAATCAATGGGAATAACTTTCCCTATTTTTATCCCTGCCATTTTTCATGGCTCTGACATATTGTCCAAAAAGTTGGATGGGAAGCACAGGGTGAGGTAAGGCTGGGGAGGGGGTCTGAGGCTGGTGCCAGGAGATCCAGCAGGAATGAGAAACTCCTGATTGCACCAGCAAGTGCCACAAATTACTTCTCATTTTACACTAGAAGAAAGTGAAAACCTTTCCCTCTTTCTCTGTATTCTGCTTAGGGTGTTTGCCTCAGTTTACCAAACATTATCTCACTTCCTGGCCCTTCCCAAGGCAACCATTCTCCCAGGAAAAATATTAAGATCAAGCCTTCATTTAGAGCAAAGGAACTGTCACAACAACTCTCAGTGTTTTACACATTCAGCTGTGTTAAAAATACTTCTGTACTGAATTTCTTACTCTTTGGAGTGACCTGATTAGGCTGAAATTACTTCCAAGTGCTCAAGCACTTAAATTTTTCTTAGTTTTGCATCTGCTGGATGAGATTCCTACACTGTTGTAAACCACAGGGGAATTTAGTAAAATTTAATTTTATCTAGAGGTCTAAACAGAACTGTCATATGAGATTTCCAAATTTGTGGACAATCACCACGTCACCTACATGGATTTTTGGAATTCACTGAAAAGCTCAATCCCAGCTCTGACACAGTGGTAACAGTGACAGAGATATCAAAAACAGAAGTGAGAACATTAAATATAAATTAAAATCTATTGAACAGTAGCTGTTAAATTTAAATTATTATTTTTAATCCAAACCTCAGTTTCAGTATAAATAAGCTTTCTGTGAAAAGCCCAGTAAAAATTGTTCTGAAAGTTTCGATTTCAAAGCAAAAAAAGAGCAGATCTCAGTTTGATACAGGTCAAGATCCTTCCCAGAGCTGAACTCCAGAACACTCAGAGGGTTGGGGTTTTTTTCACATACCTCTTTCTCTACCTTGTCTATGAGAGCTCAGAATATTCACTGGTTTTCTGTAACCTCAATGTCTCCTGCAGCCTCTCGTGTAATGCAAATAAATCACCTGTTCATAAACTCCTGACTTCATTATGCATTTTCATTTCAGGTGGTCAGAGGATAGTTTGAATGCCCACGCTTAAAACCAAGAGGATAAAAAGGGTATGTTGCTTTATTCAAGTAACCCACCTGTTAGGGGATTAAATGCCACACTGACACCAGTGAGGAAAATCCGTGAGAGTAAATAAAACACAGCCAGACTGCTCAAATCCCTGACACCTCTACAGCCAACTCCCTTCTCCCAGGGAGCCTCAGGTGCTTTACTGGAATGGATGCTTGCATTACACTGGTACATAAAGTGTCATTTATCAGCCTTTCAGTTTTAGATTTAATATAAAGACCAGCTGTTCCTTCTTTTACATTAACACAGACATAAGGAAGCACTCGTTCTTTGGAGACAATTCCTGAGGATGCTTCTCTTCAGTCAATTCAGTTCCCTGCCTCTACCACATGCCAGGAATGTTATTTATTTTACTGGGCAAGCAAATTAAGAGGTAACACTTATTTGTGAAACAGATATTATTTTCTCAACTCTCTCAGTAGTTTTACAACCCACTATAAAGACCAAAAATAAACCCAGTATTACCAGCCAGCCACTTCAGAAGATACTTTTGTTTTTAGCTTGCTTGGTAGCAAACTTCCATTGAAGTCTTGTAGCCTCAACATCATCATCTCTTCAAAATAACAACCCAACATCCTTGTACACAACAGTATTTTACATCACAGCACGGAAAGCAGAGAACAAAAGAGCTCAGAGAAGGAATTCCTCTCTCTGAACCGAACGCAGCGGAGCAGGGAGGTTCAATGAACAACTCCTCTGCCTGTGAACTCTGGCAGGTTTTTTTTTTAAGATGTGCAGGACAAGAAGCACCTTTACTCACAGTGTGTGACTCCAGCCAGGGTCTGGTAGAAGGTTGGGGTGTCGCTGTCATCGGTGAGGGTCACGTACACCCCTCCCGAGAGCAGCCACCGCGAGAAGGTGAAAGCATCTTTGTTGTGCAGCAGCCACAGCCTGAACTTCTCATAGTTCACCTTCTCACCCTGCAAGAAAAACCAGAAGATGGGAGCTGGTTTTCTCACTGCCAGTAAACAGGAACCATCCAGCTGTACGAACAAAAATTGGGACAATCTCCTAGCAAAATAAGTGCTAATGTAATTTTTCTGCTTGGAGCCATGCCTGTTTTTCCCTTTCCTTTTGAAACAGCAATGGGAGGGAAATTAACTTTCAGTTCTCTCTGCATTTCAGCCACCTACTCAATGTGGCCTTTGGAAACTCATTTACCCTGAACTTCAGGGTAAAGGGATGAAAAGAAAACTGGTTACTTACAATTCAAAACAGCAGAGGTTATTTTGGTGAATTTAAATGTATTATTGTAGATACCAGCTCTGCTGTACCAAATAACAGGTGCTATAAAATCACAAACATTCTATTCTATCTGTGCAGGTATACAAACAACACAGAAAAATCAGATTTGGGAATAATTAATGCTGTGATTAATCACTGCAGGAACATGGGACTTTTTTGATGTGACATTGCCAGGATCTTCTCACTCGGTGTCTCTTGGAGCTCCCTGTTCAGGAATACATAAAACTACACATTCACAGAATTTCAGAGCTGTTTAAACCATTTATTTGAACCCTTGCCAAGCTGTGGCCATGAAACCATAGGGATCAGCAGACTCATTTCTACAGGACCTACAAAACTACCTCAAATAAAAGCAAACCCATTATCAGTAGACAAACTCATTATATGGAGATTCTCATCTCCAGGGGAAATAAACAGGGGTCTGCAAAGTGGAAGAGGCTTCAAGTCATTGATTATTTAAACTCCCCTCATATCACAGACCATTAAACTTCACTGAATTACATCTCTACAGAATCCAACAATTTGCATTTGGCCACGGACTATCTGCAACTGCCAAGTGCAGAAAATTGAAAATTCACTATATTCCCTTTGCCAGGCTGCTCCAATGGTTAATCACCAGCACTGCTAAAACATTTGCTTCCTATTCCCATTGCAGGGAATTGTTTCAGTTCCAGATATTCATTCTTTTTATGCCTCTTTTTCAAGACTAAAGAGTTTTATACTTTCATCCAACAAATCCCAGAATGGTTTGGGTTGGAAGGGGCATTAAAGCCCATCCAGTGCCACCCCTGCCATGGCAGAGACACCTCCCACCATCCCAGGTTGCTCCAAGCCCCATCCAGCCCAGCCTTGGACACTTCCAGGAATCCAGGAGCAGCCACAGCTTCTCTGGGCACCCTGTGCCAGGGCCTCCCCACCCTCACTTTTATTTCTTATTCTTTCATTTCTCCAACAGTTTGGATCAAGAGACAAGAACATTTTTTACTACCTGTTCTACCCTTTCCCTCTACTTTTTGCACTGCTCTTCGTAAAGGCAGCAAAAGGTATGTCATTAAAACTTTAATTTTTCCTGAAAGGACAATGAAAAGGGGCAGAAAAACTTTGGACAGGAGGAAAAAAGCATTTGAAGCAAGCAATGATTACAGCTGAACTATGACAGAACATGAGCAATGCAAGTATCACTGAATTTGTTCCCTGTATTTCAGAAACAAAAGGAAAATTCAGATATATTCTAAAGCTTCTATTTCTAGCTGAGCACATGCAATAATTCTGATGAACAGAAGTACCTATAAACACCATCCTGAAATCAAACCCATCCTCCATAAGGCAGGCAGGAAGGCCCACAGCAGGAACATTAAACTCTCTCACTCTCCAGCAATGACCGTGGATGATTAAGAGCCCAGTAAATCCTGCTGAGTGGGTTATTGCACTATTTTCATTTTAAAAGAAAAATCAATATGCAGCATTTTCTTGAACAGGAAAATGCTCTGAGGCCCAGACTGATACTCATCTTCCTGCAAGTCTTCATAAAGTATTTCTGGATTTCTTGGACAGTATGCAATTAACTTGTAGGGTGCAATACATCACACCACACTGATGGGAAATTATAAATAGGAGATGGCACCGTGGGTCAGCTCCAGAAGCTGGACTGCAGTGGACACAGGATTGATGTTGCAGCCAGGACTGAGGAGTGCAGGCACTGCCTGCAGAGCCAACAGGACACCAGGGCCAGATCAGAGCCTGGCTCAGGCAATGCCCTCAGCCAGAGTTATCTCCAACACAGAACAATAAAATCCAAGGTAATTAAGTAACTTGATAGCCACAAATAAAGCTTCCAGTCAATCTGGTCAATCCTTTTGCCAGAGGAATGTACAATGATGTCTCCATTTTGCTGATCTTAGTCCTCTGATAACAAACCAAGCAAAAACCCCTGAAAACCCATCAGGATTCCTGGAGTCCAAGAATCATCTATGAATACAGGGAAGTACCAATGCCCTGGTTCAGAGCAGGACTTCAGCAAGTTCCATAAAGATTACATCCCTCAAACAACCTAAAGCATAATTAAATGTTGCAGCTCCTGGCAGGAACAGTGATACAAAAGCAATAATATAAAACTATTATTTTTAAGCAACCATTGCTGTCAGGCATTTTTAAATCCAGGGTGCAGATTTTCTTTCTTCTCAGCTCTGCGTTCTAGATTTCTTCCCTGACTGCAATAAAATGTTCACACTAATGACTAAGTTCCCAGCAGCAATATTAGTATTTAAATTTACCTGCTAACATGATTACCCTTGGGAAATGATCTCTTTCCAAGCAGCACAGTAAGTACAGGAGCACAGAGAATGCCTGCATTTATACACCAAATGCTGTTCACATCAATACAAATTACATGTAATACCACAACACAAAAAACCATGAGCTTTTACCCAATTTAAACAAGGTCAATTTGTTCTCATACGTGCATGAGGATGAAAAAGAAGCTACTTAATGTAATCTTGACTTTTTTGTAAATGCAGCAGGAGAAAAGCTGCATGAAGTTACCTCAGAGAAGCATTTCTTGAGTGACTCTGGGACCTTCCCATCAACCACATGCAGCATCTTCTCCATCTCCTCACGGACAACATAACTCCCAGATTCATTAGAGAAGAGGCTGAAAATATCTGAGGAAATAGAGATTTGTGTAAACATCTATAGCAGTGACATTTTTCAAATTACAAGTTCACAACTGGCTGAGAATTTCAGAGGCTGTGCAACAACTACAGGACTAAAACCTCAGGTTGATCCAATTTCAATACAGGCCCACAAGGTTTAGGTCAAGATGTCCCTTTTACCATTGTAACCAAAAGGAAAATGAGTATTATCAACTCAGATTAGCAGAGACGACAAAACAACAGAAGTCAGTAGGCAGATGCTTTCATTTGTTTTGGAAAGTATCAATGCCATCCTCCTTCCTCTGCCCACATACAGAGACCATCAGGCTTTCTGTAGGATCCCAACACTGACATTCATGATGACTTATCAAATATTTCATTTTGATGAACACAGAAAACAAAAATGCACTTAAAAAAATTTCAAAAAAATACAGCTAAAACAGCTTCCAAAAATCCTGTCTTTATCATAAAATGGTCACATTTTGCACTCACAATCCACAATCTTGTTACTGCTTTAAGTTACATCACTTACATTTTGTTTTCTCCTCCTCTCTGCCTCTTGTAAGAAGAACTAAGCCAACTATCAAGTTATTGAAGTGCAGCCCTTTGGATATTCCTCCAAATGAACAGTAGATAACCTAGAAGAATAAAATAGAGAAGTTAACCAAAAATAGAGAAGTTAACCAGAACCAGGGCAAACAGAGGTGTCAGAAGTGAAAACAGCAGCTTATACTGAGGCTCCACATATCTTATGTGGGTTTTAGGCCCATCACCTCACATTCAGCTAAACACACTTCAATTACTAATTGTGTTACACTTTTGTAGCTCTTGTGGCACCCCTAAAACATTCCTGTGTTTCACTGAGTAAAGGCTAAGTCATGAAGAGCAATATAAAACCCCCACGTTAGAGCCCTCCAGTGAAGACATTTCTCACTTGCTCATGATGTTATTTCCCCAAACTTTTTTATCAGGGCTGAAATCTCCTCCAGGCTGGGCTCTGATCATCTCAAAGGTATCAGGGAGGTGTAGCAGGAATCCCCAAGGCCAGGCTGGCAGCAGAGAGGGGAACACCAGAGCCCTGTGAGTCACTGCACCATCACCGGGGTGGTTTCCACCGCAGCTCAAAATTAAGCCAGGACTGGGAGGGGCCAAACAAAACCAGTCCTGGGCCTGGCAAGGTCAGGCCTGGCCAAGCCCCACAGTGCTGTGGTGGCAAGGAGGTGATAAGGGAACACCTAACACAGAGTGGCCACACCAGATTTACTGCTGCTCCTGCAGACTGGCTGGAGACACCGCGCCAGCGCTGTGCGAGCCGCAGAAATCCTCTCCTTGTCCATCCATCCACCCATCCATCACTTCAGACTATCAAAATCTGTCTCCAGGCATGGCAGTGTCAATCAAAGTACAGCAGGATCTAATTCTCCACAAAACACCCTGCAGACCCTCACTTCCATCCCACTCAGACACAGCGTTACCCAAATGCTTTAATTTCCACAGGGGGCTCAGATCAGCCTCTTCTGTTACTCAACCTTAATCCATTTACAAATGCTTGAAGGGGTAAATTATTAAAACTGAATTTGTGCTTTATTTGGTCACAACAACTGTACAGGCTTCAAGGCAGAGATTTGAATTCCACACTTTTTTATGTCCAATCATTCTGTCTTCACCAGATGCCTTCAAGGCTACACTGCCCATGGGGGCAATTTACCTTGAGATTACACAGCAATCATTACTTTTTTAAAATATGGAGATAAAGCATCCACTCACTTCTGCTGAACTTTGTACATCTCAGTTGTGATATCAGACGAGCACCAAGTATGACATTTATACATTATTGCAACACAACACAAGCATTGCTCGAGAGATAAACAGAGAAAAGGAATTCTGTGGATAATGTCCAATGTATCAGTATTTAATATATGTAATTATAACCATGGGCAGCTGGCACTGCTTGGAGTTTAGCTGCTTAATCATTCCTTGGGAAGAGTTTATAAACACTGAAAAGTCATGTAACACATCATTTTGCATTTCTAAGAAGGAACTCCACAATTTTTCACATTGGTGTGGCATTTGGAAAACTTCTAACACGCACCAGCAAAATGTGATGTAATTTTGTGTTTTCCAAAGTTACTTAATGCTGTTGCAGCTTTACTTAAAACAGCCACACCCAGAAAGAATCACAGCAATTTACATTTCAGAATGTAAAATTTACTATAATTATATGGCACATAGTAATTTTTTAAATAAAATTTAAGCCTGACATGTTCTGTTTCATGGGCAACTGAAGAGTACAACAAGATTTAAAAACAAAAGCTGTGTTCAAACTTTCCACCAGCTTTCCTGCAGTTTAACAACACAGACACATCTCTTAATTTCCTTTTATTAATATCTTCAACTCCATTCTCCCAAAAGGCCCTCCCAGAACATTACTGTCCTTAACATTTAAAAAAATGTTTTATGTGCAGGACAATCACACAAATTGTTTGGCCAAAGTTCCACTGGTTTCAGTTCTCTGTTTTATGTCCTGTTTAAAACTCCTGTGTTTTTAATTTAACAAATTCCTGAAGGCCTCTCACTCCTCAGATATGAAAACCCATTATTCACAACATGCAGAACACACAGCCCAGCAACCTGAGGCTCCAAATGATTTCTTTTAATGCCTGAAAGGCTGAAAACTCAGGGGTTTTAGCTGCCTAATGACTTTGCCTGCCTCTACCCATCCTGAAGCCAGGAATTACAAAGCATCCCTTTACAGTCTGAGCAGACTCAAATCCCAATTTTGGCCCAATTTACAGTTTTCAAGCTCACAGATTTGATACTGCACTGCCTGAGTATGAATGCTACAAGTACATCATAATTTGTACTTGAATTTCGAGATGAGTTCTGATGAGAAGCCATCAAAAACCAATTATGAGTCTTCCATTAATTTTATTTCACCACCTGGAAACCAAGAACTGCTCTATAACCATAATGAGTGTTAAAAGAGACAATCATCACCAAAATTGTGTCTTTAAGGACAGACTTTTTAAAAAATGAAGTAGAAACCAGCCAGCAGACATTTGAAACCCCAGAATCTCTATTTGTGACCAAATCAGTAATTTAATTCCTTAATTCTAATATAAAAGGGATATACAAGTTAACTCATAATATAAAATTCTCAATATTTTATATGATTCCAAACCAATCATACAATGTGAAAGATACATTTTTTGTTTCATCTTGGGGGTTACTAACTCTCAAAGCATCCAGAAAACACTCAAAAATTCATACTGAAGACAGGCTTCAAGCTCTGGGCAAATCAAATCCCTCCTTTTCCACCGCAAATTTTCCTGCTAAGCCTTCAACACCCACACAGAAAGCAAACTGTTTACAGAAATAAGTGGTATCATCCTCTTTGCTAACGCTCAGGAAAAACAGAGGGAAAAGGAAGAATGGAGAGAAGATTCAGCTTAGGAAAAGTAACTCTGGCAGAGTGTAAAACCTCCAGCAATGCACACTTCAGCACTCACATTATCTAAATAAAACTGGGAGACTTGCACGCTGCCTCTGAGGTCAACAGCTCTGAGGATGCCAAAAATAGCAGCTGTGACTAGGAATGACATGGAGCAAGGGATCATCTGAAAGGTCTGCCTAATCTTTTTCTCTCTACCAATAATGTTTTGATATCTCTCTCAAGAAAGGGGTAACTGTAAAAGAGAATAACTTTGTAAACATGCACGTGTGCAGGTTGGTATTACTTTCTTTTTACTATGTTTATATCCATCCAATACATTTTGATTCTGGTTGGTTTTTGGTTTATTTATGCATTTATTATGAACAAATTTATTTTTAAGAGCTTGTAAAGATTCATCTTCAGAAAACAATGTAACAGCTAATGGAATATCAGAGAAAGCAACAGCAAGTGCATCTCTGGAGTAAATAAAATCTGTTATAATGGTCTTGTTAAAAAATCCCAATCTTTTAATTGCCCAAATTTACATCTGGATATTGCTTCAAAATCATCTACCAGGTGTCAATAGGATTGGGAGCAGGTCTCAGCCCAGCACATCCCTGATACCCCACGATCCAAGCCTGGAAAATGATTTTCAGGCAGAGAAGGTGCATTGTCATGTAGGAAAAATGGAAAGCAATTCAATCAACTCCACAAACGTTTGTGTGTGCACATCTCCAGCTGCCCATTAGCCACTGCATTTGGCTTCCCAGGAAAACAGCAAGTTCACAACTCACCTCAGCAACTTTTGGAGGGACCCCATCACCGAGAACTTCCCTGATGAAGCACTGCTGGGTCATATAATAGGAGAGGCCACAAGTTCTCTTGAAAGCATCTTTGAGCCGCTTCAGTTCTATGTCTGTAACTGAGAACAGAGGAAAGGAAAAAAGATTTGGTCAATGAAGATGCTACAGAAAGGTAATGGCTTCAGGAATCTCAAAATCCTCCACTCCTTACATTTACCTTTACAAGAAAAAGACACGAAGAAATGAAACGCATGATTTCCCCTAAAGAGTGGGGAAATGTGACTGGAGAAAATGAGATCTAATAATCTAATCTTGCTTGAAAAGAGAGATGGGAAGCAGACCTATAGTTATCATCAATGTGAACAACAGCTCACTGCCCAAGTTTTCTGACTACAATAGTGTATTGTAATTTGTTCTAAATTCAGCACCATTCTTGTCACACAAAGGAAAATAAGCCAGCTTTATGATCAATTTTGCACTGCGTGTAAGCCAGAGAAATTATCTGCAGCCAACAGTGAATATTATTAAGAGCAGCTCCAACAGCATCTTTCAGGCAGTTTCATCTATTAACCAGTCTGCTTTTCTGTATTAGAACAAATAAAATATTTCATCACCCCTACAAGTTGATGAGACAGTGCAGTGAAGTGTGATTTAACAGGAATAAAATGTTGGACTTTGTGTAACTCTTCACCCAAGATTCCCTTGCACATCCAAAATCTGCTTGCCAGCTACACCTGCTCAAACTTGTTCACAGCTGTAAAGGTGGAAAATGTGATGACATCCTGCTCATCCTGGGCTGGGAGCTCCCTGGAAAGCAGTGCTGCCTTCAGATTTTATGAGCACAAAGCAACTTTCTAAGAAAGTGTTTAAGAAGGGAAGGATCTCATGGAACAAAACAAGCCCTCTGTCCAAAGCCAAGCTGCAGGGAACAGCACAGGATCCCCTGGAAGTTCCTGTGGTGCAGAAAAAGCTCTTTGCCATGCAGAAACCCAGGGAAATGATGCTGCACATGGGAGCTGTGTCACTGTATTTATAGCAAGGCATTTTCCTTACCCTGCTATCACAAGCCAGACAGAAACAACACTGCCATGGCCAAAGGCTTGTCGAGCTTTTTGTCAGCCAAAACAAAACAGAGCACTTGAGGGCTTAATCCAGCACTCAGTAAAACTTCTACTTTTTAGTTAATTCGTTCATCAAAAGCAAAAATCAATCTTTAAAAGTAAATCACATTAAAACATTCCTCCCTAATTTTAATCTGAGTCAACACCGAAACAGATGTTGGCTCCACTTAACAATTGTGTGTGAAAACAGAAATTGGGTTATGTTTCCTCTCAAATTTTATTACAGACTCGGGGTACTTCTGACCATAAAGAAAAAAAAAATATCAAAGTATCTAAGAGATAAACCTCAAGGGTGACCCACACAGCACCAGAGCTGTCAATTAGCACAGTGGTGATTATCATTAGCACATATCTTGTTTGACTAAAACAAGGCTGCTTTAATTACCTGGCAGAAGAATGTTGGTCTCATACTGTTACCTGGCTTACAAGGTGTTTAAATTCTATTATTTCATATTAACATCTACCCAGAGTCACCGTGTGCCTTTACAAGTGATGCTTTAATGAACACTCAGACAAGGAGGAAACGAGGAGAAGTGCTTCACCTCCTCTCACCTTTAAGCACAACGTCACCACAGCAAATCTTCAGCCAGCAGGGGCAACTCCCACGTCTAATGAGTGTTGGGATTGCTCAGGGGACATGGAAAGGGGAAGCTACTGGCTTTGTTATTTTGGCAAAGCAAAGCAAACAACCTGGATCCCGGACTAAATTCAACAACAGTTCTCGGATGAAATTATTCTCATTTATTGCAGTTTTTAAATGCCTGCACACAAACACTTATCTTTAGCAAAAATAGACTCTGTGTTCTGGTTTCTTCTCCCCCTCTGTTAATTTTTTGATCTCTTCACCATTTAAATCCAATCTGGTTTGGGGTTATTTGGCAAAGAAGTTTCTATACAAACAAAGCATTTGCTAAGCTGATGCTTACAGCACCCATGACTGCTCAGTGTGCACTCCAGGCAGTGCTCAGGAGCAGGAAAATCCCATAGAAATATATCTCCCATGATCCATGGGAGTGATTGAAGTGCCAGTCAAGGTGAGGAGAAGGTTGGGAACAAGACTTGTCAAACAATACTCCCAAGACCTTCAAAAGGAACCACACTATCAGTAGATTTAATAGGAGTGATAAGTTTATACTGCCAGTCCATGTTACACTTCAAAAGCAAGTTATTATTGCCAGAGCCCACTCAGTATTATTGTTTGCATGCAGAAACTACAAAAAAGGTCACGGAATAACAGGAAAGGTAATTACTTCCATTCCTTCCCCAGGAGCCATTAAAATGACTGATGCTGGCCATTTAAAATCATCTGCAAAGCTTTGTAAAGATAAGTTCATTATACATTTAGATCCATGCACATGAAAGTACAACTGAAATGAGCAGAGTATAAATCAAAGATATTATCAATGTTTACTACGAGTCTGGAAGGCAAAATATTTGAATATGAAATCCCAACACCAAAGCACCAATTATTCAACAGAGATAGAACACGATGGCGTGTTGAGAGGAAATAAAACTAAGTCTTCAATTATTAAAGGAACATTTCTAGAAGCAATACATCTATTACTATAACAATATTAGAAATTAGAACACTCACATCCCCAGAAGCTGCCTTTTTTCTCTCCATTCCACAAGCCCTACACAGGAAGCATCACAGAACACAGAGGGGTTTTTCATCCTGCCTTTAGACACCAGTGCAGTTGACAAACCTGTCTCCTACACTGACTGAAGTTCTTTCATTAGGAATATTCACTTTTTCCAAAGGCACAGATTCCCCAAACACTTCCACGAGCCAGTTGTCCACAAACACCTCTGAGAAGAGCATTCACAAGCTGCTGTCATTAGACACAGGAGACAGACACTCCACTGTGGGGTGCACCCTTGTTGTATTCACAGCCTGGCAGGGAAAATCAGACACTGACAACTTCCCAGAATGAGTTCGTGGTAGAGAACACAGCAAAACCCATCTTCACATCCCACCTGCCAATAACAGGTGGCACAACCTCAATCCCATTGCAGGGAAAGCCACTCAGTTGGCATTGCACATCGAATTCTTCGCACCTCCAGACCACACAAAGTGACCTTACGACTGTAAGGGTCTGATGCAAGGTAATAAAACCAAGTTTCAATAATTAGATACTGTGTGATAATCTTTAAAAATCTATCTGTTCCAAAAAGCACCAATGAAACAAAGTCCTGGACTGTCACTGCGTCTGTGTTAACTCTGCTAACACAAACCTGCTGTGCCACCTCAGCTGGAGGGTTTCCAGTAAAGCTGCAGACAGTTTAACAGGAGATTAGTGCTGCATCCAGCTCTCCAGGGAATATTCCAGCTCCAGTTTGTTTAATAAAGTTTAAATGAAACCACGCAACCTCAGCTAAAAATGTCACCCAGCTTAAAGTAATTGTAACAAACCTTCAGCTCACCAACTGCCAAGGGTATTTTTAGCTTCCCAGTGTTACTTAAACTTCAGGCTGTTTATATGGACGTACTACTCCACATTCCTGTTTTAATTCCCATCTACCCAGGTAATGAAATGTGCAGTGCCTTCCAAAACTGGCCATGCTGGAAACCACCTGCTTCTGCTCTGCCTTCACTCCATGTATTTATCACCACACCACCCTGGAGTTTTCCTTTTGGACTGAAACTGTACCTAAAGCTCAAACTGTGCAAGCTGGGATGCCCAACTTTAGACTTCAACCTTGTTTTGTCACCCCTATTAAACTGTTTAAATGAAGCTGGAGGAAATCAACCCTTCCAGTGAAGCTTTAACAAGTTTTGCAGACACATTCTCTATTAATTTTAGAATTTCTATTCCTTTAGACACTTTTTTCTTTCCACGTCCTGTAGCTCTAATGCCACCCCACCTTCTTGACTTTTGCCTGGGAATGTTCCAAAACACCCTGTCAGCAATGTATGGTTTGGGGCATGGCACCACCTCTGTCCCCTCCAAAGATCACACTGGAAGGACAATTTTAGACAACAAAAACTGGGCAGCAAATCCCTGCCTCAGCAAAAGCTGCTCTGCTGTTAGCAGGCTGCTAGTGAAAATTAAGAGTCATCGTAAAAATATCACTTTATGACTAAATACACATAATATTGATATTTTTGCTTGTTCACATCCTGTTTTGGAAAAAGAGAGAGAAGAAAATTGTTACATCAAAGCCAATTCCTCACTAATCAAAATACCTACACTGCATATTCCGTGATATTTCCTTAGAGGCCACTGAATCTGAGCTAAGGTTTGCAAAAATTACCTCAATAAAGTGTTTTATTCAAATACTGTAACAAGGAGCTTAAAACCTTCCTTAATTATATATATTTTTGATGATGTAACTCTTGACATCAGGAACGTAAGAACTGCCACACACTACAGTCTCTGCTTAAAGGCTAAAAGAAGTGGATGGTCAGGCCTAGTGGATTTATTACAGTTTAGACACAAATTACTCCTTATCTGTGATACATGCATCAAGAGCAAACACAACAAATGCATTTTAAATTCCTATTTAATATTTATTTGCAAAGTCAGACCAGCCACAAAAACACCTTCCCTTACAGTGCTTTTCCCCCCATCCTTCAAAATTGAAGCACACTGATGTAAAATGCTGAGAAATGCAGGATGAGACCCAAACCACAGCTTTCCAAAGCAGACACTTGTCTGGTGGAGCAAAGGTGAAAAATAAAAGCATTTGAACTCTTAATACTGCCTGAAACATCCAGGCAAGAGACACTTAACCTCTCCATTCTTGTCTCAACACTAAAATGGATATAAATCCCAGCCTGCACCAGACAGATGTGTGATAAATGAGCTAAGATGTTGTGTAAAAGCACTACAAGCTACTACTAAAATGCTGATTTAATCAGTGAAAAGGGCAGAACTCCAAGTGTTTAACTGAGGGAAGGTGGAATTAATCTGTCCTGGCTACTATAAACTGACCAATTAACATCAGGTAGAACTAATTGGACACAGAAACACCCCCAGAATCACAAAAGCTCCGTGCAGATCATCACTGCCATTAGGAGGAGCAGCAGTAACCACAAGCAAAAAGCTGATCTTTGTCTCAAAAGCCTGAAGTACTTCATCTGACTACATGAAAAGAGAGGATTTATTCTGGTTCACAGGTTCCCAGCACAAACCCCAAATCAGCCCAATCAAGGGGGAAAACCACAAGGTATCAACAATGCTGAAAATCAAAACAGGAAACAAAATATTGCATAAGCAGGAAGAGAAAACACAGAACAAGAAGGTCAGGCAAGGTGAAGGGTCAAGAATCTTTTGAGCTCATCTGACTGAAGTACTGGTGCTTTCCCCCAGAAATGGAAGCATCAAAATGCCCACAATACTCTCCAAACACACACACAAAGTCTGAATTTCCAATGTCACTACTGGATGAAAAGCAGCTTGCTAAGTCAGTGCCTTAAAAACCAAAATCCCACCAGCCCTGCAGATCACAAGTACACAAAGCAAGCAATAATTTGCAACCATCAGCATAACACTGCATTTGTTCTTTACTAAAAATAACCAAACCTGAATTCTAATAAAACTGACAACTTGCTCATCCTTCAGAAAGCAAGGAAAATTCACCTGTCTCAAGTTCTTCCTCACTTCCAGCTCAGGTTTTCATCATTCTAATATTTTGATTTTTAACTGACAATTTTAGAGGCTCAATATCAAACTCACAGGGCATATAATTCTCTAACCAGACAATTATCTTCCCTGTAATCACTTGCTCAATATTTCCCTTAGGAATCTTCATCCTAGTTATACATGGAAATTTTATTACTTTTTTCATTAGTCTTTATTGTGACTTAATGGCTGTGGTTATGAAGTTGTCAAGAACCAAAGCAATTACTAAAAAGCTTCAAAGAGGTAAAATGTGCAAGTGAACTTAAAGTGTGTTTGGGAACAACCCCAAACTGGAGGAACCAACTGCAAAACACAATTGAGACAAATGAACCAGCTATGACTAAAAAGTCAACCTCCACACCCACACACCCCTGCTAAAAAGGAATCCACTTGGGAATATTTTGGGAGAAAACACAGACAAATACCTCCTGCCTTCCCTAATGGAAAAATGAATCCTCTCTTAAGGAATCTTTCATAACTGGAATATCAGAAATGGCACCACTCAATTTACACAGGGCACCTCCACAAAGGCTTCACAGTCTTAACACAACATTTACCAACACCAGGAATTTAAGGATAACAACACCACGGTTTGGGTATTTAAAAAAAAAAAAAAGAATTATTCAATCCAGCTGTATTTTTTTCCTCCCATCTATTCTTTGGTTCTGGTAGCAGTGGCTTACCCTGTGGGTAAAGCTTTCCTGGGTTCCATCAGACCTTCCCCTAATGCATATCAAGGGTTTAACATCTCGTGTGCAGGGAGTGGAAGGAGATTTAGTCATTACAATGGGATTTGCCAATTTTCTGTAACACCAATACTTAGCATTTATGTGATGCATTTAATCTTCAAAGAGCTTACTCCTCACAGTCCCCATCCCCAAAAGAATGCCAGCATTCCCAGCCTGTTTTATCCCTCTGTATCTCCACCAGGGCACGTTGCTGTTTGGATTAACTCTCCCAGTAAGCCCAGTGTGGAAAGGAACTGGTACATAACAGCCAGTGAAATAATAATAATAATAATAATAATAATAGCAACAACAGTGAAATAATCCTCCCAGCATCTGAATATGGAAATCTTATTGGCTGTATTTTAGATCCTCAGGAATTAAAGGAGCTTCCTGGACCAACCCTGTGAGCCACAGGAGAAACCTGAAAGAATCTGAAATGTCACAAAACTTTGCAGATCCGCAAAATCAGTTTTACCATTTTTACAACTGCAAATTTAAGCACAATTAACTGCAATATTAGGAACAGAAATCAGCAAGTAAAGAATTGGTGAAGTCATTCTCCAGGAGCAATTCCTAGCCCCGGTTCATCCCAGGATGTCACCTTTCCCACCCATGGGCCCCTGTTCTCTGCTGGCTGGGAAAAGGGGCAAAAGGGGGACAAGTTTTAAATGGTTTTGAACAGAGCACAAACCACCTTAAACAGCAGCACTGAGAACCCTGAACTCCCCTCCAAAAGACAACATGGACTAAAATAATCAGGAGTCTGGGATGCCCATTTTCACCTGAGTTCCTCATCTTTTCCATCCTTAACTTGCTTCCCTTTCCACTGCTCTTTTCCTCTGATGCACCTTCATTGTTGTGGTTTGTCCATGATTTCCCAGGTGAATGTTTTAGCTCTCAATCTTTTTGGTATTTAGAATTAATATTTAGTCCTGTTTAGATTAGAAACTAAACTGTGTTTTCTGAGCTGTCCCTTGATCAGTTTTCCTGGCAAATACAGTGAAAGTTTGTACTGCTATAGGTGAGCAGAGCAGCCTCTGTCACAATTCCAAAAAGCTGCTTCTGCTTTATTACCACCACGAAAATCAGCTAGACATTTATGCTTGTTAAAATTCATAAAATTACAATAAATAACACATTTCCAAGGAATAAACACCCTGTTAAAATGAAAGGCAAGTGCCAACTATGTAAATGCAAACATCACATAAGGAGCGTGCTACAAAATAAATTGTAATATAACAAATATTTCATATCCTGTCTCCCAACAGTGCCAAACTAAATGCAGCTGTAATATGAATTGTTCTTTAAATAAAAAATAAGAGTCTAAGCCTGAAAGTTAAATACAAGCTACAACTTCTGCATAGGAAGGCAGAGTTTCCTATCACCTTCAGTGAGGATGAGAGGCAAGGAAGCAGTTCTAATTTGGGATTGCTGGTATATTTTTATCAAATATTCACTCCAGTGTTGGCCTCTGGCAGCTAAAAGAGCCAACTCTAGTAAAGCACAGTACTTACATACTATGACACAAATAATACAAGATTCAGATAATATTTATACATTGCTACATCTTAATTTCTAAAGTCAGAGGAAAAATATGACTCACTTGCAAGTCAAGTGTTCTGGCACAAACACTCCACATGTGTGTGTTCATATGGTCAACAAAAGGCTCTCTGCTTCCAGCCCTCCTATTCCCAACTCCTGGGGACACATCTGTGTAAAATACCATCTCAAACTCAGATGCAAGGGGAATATTTGAGTGCCGGGTCCCAAATTTCTGTCTCCTGTTGCACTGTTACAAACACGTAATGACAAGTTTGCTACACAACCTGTGAGTGGCTGCAAAATACCAGCCACAAATACAGACACTAGACTAGGGAGTGAAGAAATAAAATAAAAACCACCATGTGCTTAGTTCTGGGACCCCATTACATGTTTGGTAGAACACCAAGAACTGAATCAGAGCTTTATTTTTTAACAGACAATAGCAAAAAATTAGCATTACTATTTCCAAACTCCATTTCCACTGCTGCATCCCCTGTTAAGAGAATCCTCAATTAACACCCCAGGATTCATATTTAGGATTATCCTGAAAGATGCCATACTAGCTGTACATTACAGAATTCCTCACTGAAGATATTCAGCATTAGATGTACATAATTCCTAAGGCTCCATTGGGAAGGATGAAACAGCAAATTTAGATCCACCCTGGAACAGCTGCATGGGAAAGCAGCTCCCAGTCACTGCAGTGCCACTGAGCAGCTCAGATGGATGGGATGGCTCCAATTCCAGAGATTCCCATGAACACACTGCCCATTGTTCCACGGAGACAGAAAAGGTACCAGAACCACTTTACACCAAAGAGCCCCAGAGCCCTGAACGGAGGCAGCAGCTGGAATCTCTCCCTGAGTCCCTGAAGAGACTCACAAGATATCCTCAAGGACATTACAGCCTCTATTAGCAGCAGTACATTTACATAATAAATTATGAACATTTTATGATTCTATATTTATCAAATATTTTATATTCTGCTTTTTAACCTCTATCCCTGTAACACTCTGGCCTCTGCAGGTATTTATCCCGTGTTCTGCTCTGGCATTAGTGCATGTTGTGGTTCCTTCCTCCTCTGCCCTATCAACATTGCAGCCTACTCATTATTTAAAGAATAAATCAGTTCTCACAAAGCATTTACACCACAATTCTTTAACCAAGGTGATCAGAAGACAATGCTGTATTGTAGGCAACAAAAAAGTGGGAAATTGGTTAATAGCAAAAAGATCAATTATAATTCTTCAGGCAAAGACAAATCATGTTGTTAGCTGAAGGATTGGAAAACAGGGACCAAAAAGCTCTCACATTACCCTTCCACTGATAACAACCTTCCCTAAGATCCTGGCATAGCACAGAGCAGGCTGCCCTGACTGCACCAACTGCTGCTCATTCGTCCTAAAGCACTGCTGCTTCAGCTGCACTAAGTGCAAATCCACTTTTTCAATTTTTAAACAAAAATCCAGGATTTAACTGTATCACATCACGAGGGAAAACATGCTAGAAATCTTGACAAGACTAGGAAATTTCCAGAGTAAGATTTTGTTTCTGGATAACACCTAACAGCTAGAAGCAGGGATTGAAAAGAAGTGCTTCTTCAGCCCAAAATACATTCATGATGCCACATTCAAGTTCATTTTTAGAACAAATTCAATCTGCAAAACTCAAGTTCTCATAATTACTATCCCAATACTTTCAGTTCTTTTTCCCCCACATCCACAGGCTTATTCAATCTGGTACTTCCTGTTCTGTTTAGGGCTTTGTGTTTCTTTCACTTTTTTATTTCATTCAAGGTCTCAGAATTTTAAAAGAACAATTTTTGCAAACTAATGGAGTAAAATTAATCATTTGAAACAATTCCAGCATCTGAAGGGAGCTTACAAGGAAGCTGGAGAAGGATTCTGCATCAGGAACTGTAGTGGTAGCAATGGGATCAAACTGGAAGAGGCAAGCTTAGATCAGATAGAAATTCCTGTTAAAATATTTCAGCTCAGGAGTCTGTCACAAACCCTGAGCACTGCCATTGTCACCATATTTAAGATAAGGAGAACCCATTCAAAACACAAAAGAAACATAAGCATCCATTCTATATTAAATACTTAACATGAAATTACACTGTGAGTGGATGACAACTGAAAGACCAGCTAACAAAAAGATAGATACAATGTTAATAAAATTACTGTTTCTGAGGAGGAATTCCAAAGGGCTTGTAGTAGGTTTTATTTTGAAAGGATGAAGCTTACATTTTTCTACAGAATGCAATTATCTCTTATTTCGGCCCGGTGACATTGCCTCTCATAGCTTGTGGGCCCAATTCAGACTCTAAACTAAGTGAAACAGCTTCAAAGGATTTGGACATTAAAAAAAAAAATCATCAAAATAAGTGTTATAGATTCCTTCTGCCTTTGTGGCTGCTGGCTCAGGGCAGCTCCCGCTGCCTGGCCCTGTGGCTGCAGAGCCTGACCAGAAGGAAGTCAAATCTCTTTTTAAGGTACAGACTGTCTCAGTGACTATTTAAAACCACTCTCAAAGTCAGAACTGCAGTGTCTGACAGAGCCAGACGTTCCTTCTGCCCATCTCAGTCTGTCCAGCGTTTCCCATCACGAGGGAGGGGGTGGCACTGCCGGCTCCAAGAGCATCCCTGTCCCAGAACTCTGGTGTGCAGAGAACTCCTCCCTGGTGGGCACAGGACCCTGTGCACTTTATTAACACCACCATTCACACCTTGTTTTGCCCCAAACACAGCCCAGGGAAAGCGGAGGTGGCCTCAAGATCACATTTCCAAGGGATGGGAGAGGCTTGTCCTGGGTTGTGGCAGGTTGAGAGGAGAAGGGGAAGGAGGATTTAAACCCCTGGAGATCGGGGCATGTCACTGGATGTGCCAAGTCACCCCACCTGTGACAGCTGAGCCCTGCAGGGCAGGCAGTGATTCACTGCGTGACTGTTCCAGGGTAAGGAACATCGATACAGTGGGAAATCACCCCTGGTCTTCACAAACTGCCTCCTTGTCCCCTGGCCAAACCTCTCCCAGCCGTGTCCTTTTACTCAACACCAAATAAAGGCCTTGTTGCAAGTGTTACCACGTTTTTATAAGAAAAATGGTTTTGTTAAACTATTATTTAACCAAGAATCTCACATCTCTAGAACTTAGGCACACGTCAGAAAAACACTAAAATAATTAAGAATTGCTTTAATTGCCATTCTAATGAATGAATTAATGGGCTACATAGAAAAATTCTGATTGATTATAACTTACATCAGTTTTTAAGCAGATTTAGTGAACCACTACAAAACCTATATGCAGACACATTTTGTGTCAAACCAAGCTCTGAACTCAGTTCATAGCCATTAAAAATCAGAAATGCAGAAGAGCTCTGACAGCAGTTTGCTAAAGCAGCATTTCAAAGTGAGGCACTTTCCAAACACGCCCCACCTGTAGGGACCATGCCAGCCCTGCTCCACTGCCAACACAACCCCATACAAACCCCACTTCTCAGAGGTGTTAAAACTCCTTATGTCAAAAAGAAATGCCAACTACTATTACACAGCTCAGCTGAAAACACTGCAGCTACACAGCCTATGAGATATGGAGCCATCACTAACAAAGGTAAGGTGTCCCTGAAGAAATCACAAAAGAAAATGTGCGTTAGGATTTTGCCACTCTTTTTAGACAAGCAGGGAATTTTATTCCAGTAAGTGCTAGCAATAATCCAGCATTCCAAGTTTGGTGAATTAGGCCCTTTCAAACTCTTAGGGAGAATCTACCTTAATGGATTTTTCTTCTACATTCATCTTTGCCCAAAGGCTTCATTGTCTCATTATGTAAATGACCTTTTCATATGAAAATTAAATGTTAAAGATGCTTTTTGTAGTTCTTCAATACTGCAACTATCACATGGACATTCACAATAATTCAGACTAAGTATAACTTATAGAAAAAGCACCTGCTTCAAGGAATGGAACAAATTAAGAAATAACTTGGTTTTAAATGACTAAAAATTGAAAGTCTTAATTAGAATTAACCCACAGAACTTTCCTTCCTATAGAGAAACTCAAACTAGGAAACCATCAGGCAAAGAAGAGCCCTAAAGGAGGCCCTAAAAACCCCAACTGGGCAGTTCTGGTTTACATCAGTCTTGGAAATAACTGAAGTCAGTGGGCAGAAACAATTCTGCTATTTGAAAATGCAACACTTGTCCTATCCCTCCTCCATCAGCCTTCTGCACGCTCACAGTATTTGGAACTTCTTCTTGGACCAAAACAGAGCAGGATTATTTCAATAATAGTTCATAACTACGTGATACAGATGTCATAAGAGCTCAAGACTCATTAGACCTCCCATATACCAAATGATTGATATCAATGTATGAATTCACAACCGAAGCAAAGACACACTCAGTTTTCAGAAGATGGTGATGTTTTTTGAATGACAGATATTAGTAACATCTGGGTTTTTAAATACAGAAAAATCCTAACCAGTCCTACCTCAAAGGAGGATTTGTACAATAATCCTAATTTACAGAATTCAATAGACACTTCATGCCTCACCTCATCACATTACTTGTTAATGCTATGTTCTTTTTCATTCTCACAAGGCTTGTCATCCCTTCAGAGGCCCATTTTTTGAATCTGATTTCATTTTCTTGAGTACTAAAGAACTGAATGCCTTACTTATTTTATGAAAGGAGACAGTGGGCTGAGTTCCCTTGAGCAGAGGAAAGGGGTGAGAGTTGTTTTACTCATTCCTGCCACAGTGCCAGCAGCCAGAAAGCCTGAGCCTGTTACAAGTCAAGTAAACAGGATTCAAAGTAGTCCCCTCTTATGTTTTTTTCTTTCACATTTCATTAGAGATGCTTCATCTCACACTGAACAACTTCCTAGTTTCTATTTTTGTCTTTTTTTTCCTCCTCTGTAGGACACTGTCAGGTGGATTTAGGACTTCATCAAAACAAGGCTTTACAGAATTCAAGCTGAACAGAAATATTTTATAGAATCTATCAGGTTGGAAAAAGTATCTCAGGAGGTCACTTGGTTCACCCCTGTGCTTGAAACTGGGTCAAGGCTGAACTCAAACCAGCTTCCAGAGGGTTTTGTCCAGGCAGCGCTTGGAAACCTCTAAGGATGAAAGTTGAACAACTTTCTCTGGGCATGTATATTTAAAAAAAAAAAAAAAAAAAAGCCTGGTGTTATAGGAGGAAAAACTAGAAAGTAATTAGAAACCATGAAAATAACTAATGTCATTGATTAAAATACAAGAAATAAAGCTCAGGTTTATGACCCAGGAGATATATAGTCATATAATTTATAATCCAAATAAATGCTCTGAGGACTCAGTTTTAGTCTGCATCAAGATAAGAAAATGTATTACATACAGAATAGCCTGATAGCGGTCTTTTCACTTATATCAAGATATTTAACACTCAAAATGAGGATTTGTTCAGCTTATCCTGTGACCTCCAGCCCCATGGCTGGAATGATATCTATTTAAACTCCCCTGGCAGCTTTCCTGGCCGCTTTGATTGGGATCTCCAGTAACACGCTGACAGGACAAAACTGCAGCTAACATTGTGAGCCTGCTCGTGCTTAGAGACATGATTCACCTGGGAAGTGAGAAACCAGAGGATTCCCAACATTCACTGAATCATAATTCAACTTTTTGAGAGTTTTTTTCCATTAAGATGATCAACTTTTTCTTATTTATGAAACACCTACATTGTTAAATCCTCTTTTCTCAAGCTTGCATCACTCTCTGCACATCCAACATTTGAGCAATCACCAAGTTTCTGTTGTGCTTGGGAACCATCTAAGAATTACTAAAAACCTACTAAAAGGATGCAATCAGCTCCCACAGAACCACAGCACTCCCAGAAGCCTAAGCAGGAGGCAATATTTACCCCTAATTTGTAAGTTTTCAACTGGTGTTATTTCATAAAGAACCTCCGAAGACCACAAAAGGTACCTCAGGAAAGGAAAGTTATCGTTAGCTGACTGAAGTTCACTACACCAATGTTCCTCATTTCCAGTAGGAAATCATTTGGGTAGTTCTGAGCAAGAGGCTGAAACCCCCCCGGAGTTCACTTCTCTAAACCTGGAACCTGAGGTAAAGGAGAAAGTGGTGGCTGCAATGTAGCAGCTGAAGAATTACAGATTAAAAACCAACTCTCTTCCGACAGATGAAGGGCCTGGAGTGACAGGACAAGGGGGAATGGCTTCACACTGACAGAGAGTGGTTTTCATTGGATTTTAGGAAGGAATTCCTCCCTGTGAGGGTGGGGAGGCCCTGGCACAGGGTGCCCAGAGAAGCTGTGGCTGCCCCATCCCTGACGTGTCCAAGGCCAGGTTGGTGTCACGGAAGGTGCCCATGGCAGAGGGGTGGGACAAGATGATCTTTGAGGTCCCTTCCAACCCAAACCACTCCATGATTCTAAGAATCACCTTCTCATCAGTTTGTGGACGCTTCAGTAGAATTCCCCAGGTCACTCCTGCCTTGTAATACATGTTCAGCAGAGACTACTGAGGTAGATCCCAAACAAGCACCACAACTGAATGCCAGAGTTGTGAAATAATTGCTGCTCTGTGAATTTGAGCGGCCACTTGCAGCTCTGCAGCTTTATAAACAGGAAGTGTGAAGCTCTGCATTCATACCTGCTTTCATCATATGACAGAGCCCTGAAGCCATCAAATACTGGCTGACACAACAAGCCTCGCTGTAGAATCTAGACTGTCTCCACAGTGGATTCTATTCATCCTAATAGATAAAAAAAAAAAAGGCTAAGAGACTTCTAGGCATTTTCATCACATGCCTCTGAAACTCAAGGCTCAGAAAGACACAGGTTTATACCCTTAGAGAAGAACATATCCTGAAGAACCTTCACCTCCCTATCGTGGTCAAGCTCTGGTTTTCAGATAGGAGAGAAAATAAAGCAGAACAATCCCCTTTGTGGAATATAGAAAGAAAAGAATAAACCACTAAAATGGTTCCCTGATCATTTTTTCTAAAAACACATCTGGGATTTAAAAAGTTAATTTCATAATCTGGAGTAATAAAAAGCAGTTTTCCATGGGCTCAAGGGCTGAGTCCATGGATTTGTCACCAGGCTGAGATCGACAGCCTCAAAGAGATGATTATATATTTGCACAAGTTTTCCATCATCCTTTTGTCAGATTTATGACATCTGCACGCTTGAGGATGTTAATGATCAGACACCAGATATATTTGCCTTGATTTAAATAAAACAAATGTAGCTATTTTTCAAATTCAATCAAGACACAAAAGGTCATTAGCAAGATTTATCCTCTGCCCATCACACAACATTAGTCATCACTGGCACACACTAACCAACCTTTTGTGGATTAGAGCGGGTTTTTGTTACTTTGATGGGCTTGGTGTTCTCCACTGGGTACCACCTCAGAGACACACACCCAGGGAAGAAAACTGCCTTCAAAAACTGCTGTTCCACGAGCCCTCCAGAGCCAAAACCTGTGCAGTTGATACACCTGCAAGTCTGGCCTCGCTGTTAGCTGGCATTTCAACTGCATGTACATTTTCCAACAACAACAGCACTATTTCAGTGCTTTCATTTTGCTCTTTTTCTCAGAGATCACTGTGCACAAGGCCAAACACAATGAAATGGATTTATCAGCAGTCACTCATTTCTCCAAATTCTACACTCACTCACCATGCTGATGTTGTGGCAGTTCCCCTTCTTCCACCATGCACACATGAAACACAAATTTTACCTTGCTTTGAGCAGAAGGAAAACTCTTCCTTCCTGTCTGGCCCAAATTTGACAGATCCATGATTATTCACTGACATTCCTTTTAAGTGGTTCCCTGACTCAATATTTAGCATAGATAATTTAGCTGGAAATGGCCTGAATTACATCTGCTCTAAGAAGCATTCACAGAAACTTTGACTACAGATTGTACAATTTCATAATTTACGAGTACCTACGTAAATTTATGCTCAGTCTACAATTATCCTCTGGAAGTTACTGAAGCAGAACACATTAACAGCCACGGGAAAATACAGTCCTTAGGGATGTGAAATAAACTGGCCACCAATACCATGTAGCCATCTCTTTCCTGGAAAATTCTTATTGAAATATTCCATATACAACACAGCACAGTGCTGGAGCTAATATAATACTGATAAAAAGTTCTTCTTTTTATAAAGTTTTTTTTCGCCCAAAGACAGCCATTTAAGGAATTTGGTGTCAAGAATGGCAGCAGAATAACTGAAAGCTAAGGAAGGTTTTAGAGCACCATCTCCTTGGCATAAGGCAAGGCCTAACACTGGGAAGTTCTGTGGAGGGAGCACCCAGACAGCCTGATGGACACAGAGGTAGGAGAGGAGAGGGAAATCAGAGGCAAACACTGGAAAAGGCACCAAAACAGGGCACTGACTGACTTGCAGCACTGCCCTGGGAAGGAAATTGCTGTTGGAGCTTAGGTCTAGGAAAAAAGCAACAAGCTCAAGAGCCACAGTGCCAGTTTATGCCATCACAAATTCAGTTTGATAAAATAACCGACAATTTCATGCTCAGTTTGGAACAAAGCACTTCTTACTTCACCTCTAATGACCTGCCCAAGGATTTCATCTCCTCACAAAGAATCCATCCTCAGAAGGAGGTCTGTGGGGTCAGGAATAGCTCTCCTCACTTCTCATCTCATACCTTTTCCACAGCAACACTACTTTGTGCCTCTGGCTACTATAAATAAGATGACCACAATTGGCAAAATTCATAAAAAGAGATGTCTGAAATAGCATCCCTTGCTTTCCATCCCCAAGCTGCACAAGCAGACACAGAGCTCAGGGAGGCTGAGGAGGCTCCTGTGACCTGCACTGGGGGACACAGGACAACTTCACCATGCCCACCCACAGGGCCACATCACCGCAGCAGTGTCAGCTGCCTGTGCCAAGGAAAAGGGGGAAAATAAAACAGCAGGACTGTCTCCTCTTCAAGGGTGGAAAAGGCCATCAGCACCAGCCTGCTCTGGCACTTCCATCTCCTTGAACAGAAGTTACATTTTAGCTACAGTTATTTATATTGTGAACCTTTAACTACAACTCCCCTCACCGTCACAACCTTTGGTTACTACCAAAATGGAATTGCAATAAATGAGATTGCTTGAAAGTCAGTCTTATTTTCTGAAGCTTGCAGAAGCAGCATTTTTCCAGATATTCTGAACAAGTGAAATCCAAATTAGTGACTCAAAAATACGACCACAGCATTCTGAATGACTACCACAAGTACAGGTAACCACTTCATGATTACTCATGAAGAATTCCCAGCTGAAACATTCATACAGTATCACCTAATACAAAACTTTCTCGGCATTTAACAACCAGGAAACAACGTTAGAGAAGGTGGATCTAATTGGAGATAAATATATTTGGCTTTATTTTTTTTTTAATGTTTGCATTTATCCATTATCTCTGTTTGTGTCCACAGAAATGCCACAAGTACCAGCAAGGTTCTGTGGAAGTAAGAATGGTCTAACAAATACTGTTTTGGTAACTGGCCTGTTTTATACATACAGTGATTCACTGGTTAAGTAAACAACATAGTTATTTAGCAAAACATCAATTTATAACAGAGTGCCTAAAACAACCTTTCTGGTCTCCTACAGAAAAACAGTATTGAATGTCTCATATAGAGAAGAAAAACATCCAAAAAAATAACAAAGAAAAACATTATATTCACTGCGCAGAAATAATTTCAAATAACTTTTCAATGAATCAATCTTATTAATTATGAAGCAGCCAGATCAACTGCCTTGATTTTGATGCAGTGTAAGAGTTCAAATCTAACTTTAAAATTCAAAACACTTGCTTTTTCTTGTTTAGGAACTTTGGAATATACATCGTGACCAAATGACTGTATTTTCCACCAAACAGCTTATTTCAAACGCTTCCTGATATATTTAACTTCACACCTCTGCCAAGCTGCATTTATAACTCCAGCTCTTCTAAAAATACGTGCACCCAAGCTTTCAAAGACTTCCTATTCTTTCACTAGCAGTGAAAATTCTTCAGGGCTGTTATGTTTAAAATCTGTAACACAAGTGACTTTGAATCATACATTTGTTTTCTCCTGCTTGACACTACGCTGCTCCATTTCCTATCTGACATGGCAACCCTCAGAGGCTTCACCATAGGAAAAAAAGATGAGAAAATACTTAACAAAATTCCCATTTCACATCAATTTGTTTCTCTTTCAGTTAACACCCAGTGGTTCCTCCCAGTTCTCCCTTACCACTCCTGACATGCCTCTCACATGCAAGCAGGAATAAAAAGGGCAGCCATGCATTGGCCTGAGCTTATGAATTTTATCAGGGCTTTAAATATCAAACAGGTGAGCTGCTTTACCTGCTCTGCATCACGTGAACGCACAATAGGGCAACAATTACAAACACCTGTCCTCCCTGCAACCATTTACTGCTGAAAATTCCTGTCCCTCTTTGTCCTTGGACTTGGCTATCAGTTCCAGAGCCGGGGAGCTGCCAGGGTGTAGCTTGCTGTCGCCTTGGAGCCCTGCAGCTGCGAGCATTCACCATTCAGCTTGTTTATGTTTTCCCTTCGCTAGTTCCTCTTTAAATCCTCCGGGAGGACCCTAAACCGGGCTAAGGCAGCGACATCAAGCCCGAGCCACGCACGCCACATCCATCTTTCCATGCGGGGCTGCGGATGCGTGATCGCCGAGCACGGGGAAGTAAACACGAGGAGCGGCAGCGCCGGGAGCTGACAGCCCCGTCACGCCGGGATGGCAGCGTTTTATCCCGATTTATCCCGATTCATCCCGGCTGTGCCCGCGGACAAGCCGCCCAGCCACCGGCGAAGGCCGGGCCGAGGGCGGCGGGAGGGGACGGCACCGGCGGCGGGGAGCGGGCCCTGCCGGGGCCGCGTTAAATAAGGGGAGGCAGATAAATAAATAAAATAGATAAGACAAATAAATAAACAACCGGGCGGAGGGGCGAAGGGTGCGGGGGGAAGGAGCCCGAGGGGAGCGCCCGAACGGCGCGAGAGCCTCCGCGCGGGGTCCGTCATGGAGGTGCCGCCTCTCCGCC
>VZTJ01003534.1:457490-499164 GCA_013397795.1 Orthonyx spaldingii
GGGCCGCCATTGGCCAGCGGCGGCCACGCCCCCTTCCCTCGGCGCCCCGGGCCCCTGAGGGGCGGCTGAGGGGGAACCGCGGCAGCGCCCCGGAATCTGCAGCGGTGCTGTCGCGCTGGTCCCTCCGCTCAGGGCTCGTCTCTTGGCCGCGGAGGAAGGAGCTGTGAGGAGGAAGGACCCGGCTCTGCCCCGGTGCGGTCTCTTCAGAATGTGTCGCTTGCGAAAGCCGTCAGCGCTTCGCCGTAGCGTGCACCGAGGAGAGGAGAAAGGCAGCGGTGCGATGGGGCGCCCGGAGGAACAGCCGCGGTCTCCTGTGGGAGAGTGAGTCGCAGCACCCTCAGGCAGCACAGGGGACAGCCCCTCGATCCCCTCGGTCCTCACAGAAAATAGCCCTTCAGCCCCCCAAAACCTCGCAGGGGATCAGCCCTCAACCCCCTCAAACCTCACAGGGATCATGCCCTCAGTGCCCTCAAACCTCACAGGGAATCTGCTCCTCAATCCCCCAAAAACTCACAGGGGATCAGCTTCTCAAGCCTCACAGAATCAGCCCCTCAACCCTCTCAAACCTCTCAGGGGGAAGAGCCCCTCAAACCTCTCAGGGCGAAGAGCCCCTCAAACCTCTCAGGGCAAGGCGGTTCTCCTCAAAAAGTCCTCTAAGTCGCAGGGCTGCAGGCATGGGGTGACAGTAGGAGGTTCCTGTTCCATTAAAATGTCTTTTCACTGTCTGAAACAGAAACACGGGCTGAATTGTAAAAGGATCAAAACCACTCCTGCCCTTTGCTGTTCTCCAGCTTGTTTGCTTTTAGTATTCAGCCCAGGACTGACACAGAATGGGAGGATTTCCCAAATGGCTTTGTTACAACATTAAGCCTGGTAACCTACCCTGGGTCACTCCTGAGCAGAAAATAAGGAGTCTGAAAGAAAACACTGATTTCTAAGGGCAGCTTGTTCCAAGGATTGTTCCTGCACTGAAACAAAGCCTGTGAAAACACCAGTTGCGAGTCATTCCCTAAGTTACTCTTTCCGCACGGACTGATCTTGCCACATCGGAGCTGCAGGAAGGTCAAGCCCAAGTTGCTTTCTTGATGATGTAAGTTCATGCGTAGGTATTTTTATAGCAAACATTCCAAACAAATTTCATATCTGATATGCAAAGCCAGGAATGCTGCTTACAGAGACGCGGGCTCGCAGGCCAAATTTCTCCTCGCGTAACCCAAGTGCAAACACACTACAAATGAAATAAGCTTCATAAAGCCTCCTTCTATCTTTTCTGAATTGTTTTTTTTATCTTAGATTTGTGGCATATCAAAAAAAAATATCCTTTTCAAGCATAAAATCTGCCACAAGGGATCTTTTGCGTATCTGGAATGTAGGGATTATAAGAGATATAAGGACTATAAGAATGATAGGGAGAACTTAAGTGATTTTTACAAATATAACTGAAATTGGTGGAAATGTACTTCACCCATCAGCTACTGGCTATGATGTATTTGTCATTTAAAGGTAAATGTAAAGATAGCAGAGGAATAAGAGGATGTAATCTCCCTTGGTATATATTCTCTTATTCCTACCCTACCTTTACGTATCTCTTCTCAACATAGTCCCTCACCAAGCAGCTTTCAGTTTAGATACAAAATAAACTCTTTTAAAACATTTGAGAATGGATTCAACAAACATGGCAATGTGTCAGTCAAAAGCATAAGCTGGCAATGCCAGAAACAGCTGGAGAAATCTGTTTTATCTGTGATTAAGTGAAATATTCCATGGCATTCCCAGAGCCGTGCTCTGTTTGTGATGGATCCCTTTCTTAAAGTATTAACTCTCAGCTGAGGAGATGGGGATTAATTTCTGACTTCACTGTCCTGTTCCTGTGTGACCTTACGTCCAGTAATAATATTTTAATGTTTTGGTTTCTCCTCTGAATTACAGAGATAATGATGAAGTCCCATTTTGCCTGGAACAAGCAGCACTGGGACACAGCCAGCCCCAACCTGGCAGAGCAGTTAGAGAAGCAATTAGAGCAGGAAGCAGCTACAGTCGTGGGGTAAGAACTCCACACCAATCCCTTCTGGTTTTTAGGCCATTTCTCCATGACTGTTTATCCCAAGGCTCTTACTAGAGAGCAGCCACAAACCCCTGAGTGCCAGGGCTCACCAGAGACCCGACACAGCACTGGCTGGCCTGGCACATCTACACCCTGCAGTGAGGGACCCTGCCAGGACAACTCTGGCCCAATGCTTCTGCAACCACCACAGTTCCCAAAATTATCCATTTTTATCTGTTATGTCATGGCAGAACCTCCACTTGTAGTTCACACAAACCCTGCTCTCAGGCAGCAGAGATTATCAGGCAATATGGGGGGTTTAATGACAGCTAAATCATGAAAAAAAATGAGTGTCTGAAATTATAATTACAAATCAGATCAAGTCACAGACAGCTGACTGTGTATTTGGTGCAAATGAGGAAGCAGAACCCTCTAGTGAGGAGTTCCTTCCTCTGTGGAAAGGAAAAGGGATTAGAGTGATGCTTCATAGTAATGATTAACATTTCATATTAACCAAAAAACCAGACCTCTTTCCAAAGAAAATGTCAAACGCTTTTAAAAACCCCAACTAAAGTGGCATCCCTCATGTCCCAGAGACACAGACAGTGTCCAAGGACCAGCAGAATTTTGTTTGAAGAGCGCTTCAAAATCGTTTACTGGATCCACTGTACACACCGTGGCCTGCACCAAATTTAATCACAAAGATACTGTGGGTTGGAGAGCCAGGCTGGAGGCTCCCGATGGCAGTGTCTTTGTTCAGATTAAATTAAGCATGTTCTCAGAGGCACTGGAGCAGGAACCCGGAGATAAGGCTGTGTGTGCTGACCGTGGATTAGATCTGGCAGTAAGTTTCCAGAGGAGCCTTATTGGGGAGCACAAGATTATAGATGTTGCTGCTATTTAAATGCTGTGTCAAAGGTAAATCAAATTAAGATACAGTGAGTTTAGACTTGCATGAGATGGATTGAGCTCCTCTCTTGTCACAGAGAAGTGCTACGTATGCAAATCGAACCGGGCACGTGTCCTCTGGATTGCTGGGATTTATTTAATTATTCGCTAATCAAAAACTAATTCACAGGCACTTAGCAAATATCTGTAAGTGTCTCTGCATCACTGTCAAGGATTCGAGGCAGAGCAGGTATTTACTGCTGCACAGGAGCTGCGGGAGCCTCGCGGCACAGCAGCTGCTGGGCTCTGGGAGGGCTGCTGCAGTCCAAGGCTGAGGAACAGGGAAAATCCACACACTCCATCTCCAGCTCAGCCTGCAGCGGGCATCTGCAAGGAGAAGGTGTTTGGGGTCACAGTGGAAAGGCCTGAACTCCGAGAGGATGAGCCAAACAACACTGGGACTGCTGCAGTGACCCAAAAACTCTTCTGAGAAGAGCAGTGTAGGGCCTTAGGATTTCCTGATTCACATTCACTGAAAAAGAAGACAAAAATGCAACTTTGAGGCCCTGCTCTGTTGTTGGCCTCTAAATCTCTTTTCCCAGTACTTGGGACACTGTTACTTTTTTAAGGACTGTGCTTGGCACTGGACAAACACAGGACAACTTTTACCCCTTCCTACTTCAGACAGCCCTGACAGGTGCAGCAGAGCACATCCCAAGTATTTGAGAAGAGCAGATTAAAAGCATTCAGCCACTGCAGGGCTGCAGTGGCCAGAGCTAAATGGTTTCATATCTAATTACAATGAACTGGTGAATGAGAAAAATACCCCGAATCATCATCTGCCTGTCTGATTCTGATGTTATCAGAGGGAGAGGGGAAGTACAAAAGGCTTCCTCAAAGAACAACAGAACTACGTATGCAAATTGTAACTTCTATCACATCCCACATTTTCTAGGAAACAAGTGGTTTAGAGTAGTAGCAGAGGGTGACATTTGCTACAGATTTGTATGAACTAGAGGGGAAATAAAAGGAACAGATTCTTACCAGGTCCCTCCTATTGTTGTCATATAAGCTGTACTCCCACACTATTGCCAGCATGAACTTTGTAGTGGAATACTGCGGGGGAAAATTAAAAATTTAATTAAAAAATGTTTTAAAATGAAATTAAAATCATCCCCCTTGTTGAAGGGCTGGGTTAATGAAGGCAATGCTCACCAGGGCTGCAGTGTGGTGTAGCCAGGGGACTCTCAGAGTGAGATGATTGGGACTTTTTCCCTCATCTCCGGTTCGAGGGCACTTCTCTTTTCACATCTGCCCTAGCGATCCCCTCTTCCCAGCCCTCTCATGACTTGTTGGAACAGTTGCCCATCTCCACCCCCTGCCCCAACAGCCAAGCCCTTGCCCTGGTATCCTCCCCTGCCGCTTCCCGGCAGCAGCGGACACCTCATCCCCCCCTTTTTCCTGGTGAGCTCCAAGCGGGGCGGGGACACGGCAGAGAACAGCGCGTCCCTGTGTCCCAGAGGGCTGAGCCCTGGTGACAGCGCAGCGTGGGGGTGACAGCAGGAGTGACAGCCCTGCTCTGCACACCCACGTGTGCCCAACTACAGACCTGTACATCAGGTTTGGGGGTTTGGACAGCACTGCCCAGGCTCTGGAAAAGGCAGCAGGGGAAGTGGAAGCATCCCACAGACTGTGGGCTACCTCTGTTTAATTCTGCCAGCCCTTTGTGAGAGAATTAACGAATGTTTCTGCTGAGCCACTTCCCCCTGGATGTTTTTGTTCAGGGAGCCCGTGACAGGTTTAAAGCTGCTCAGAAGTGCTGCTCACATTACTGCTCAATCCACAATTCCAGCTCCTGTTATTAATAGTGGGATCCACACAGCCCAGGAAAGTGAGGCACGGCACACGCGTTCACAGCTATTTTAAGGTTTGTGGGTGAGCGATCCCCCACTTCTCCTGCAGTTGCCTTTGAAAGACAGAGAAGAAAACACCATAAGGCACCCTCCACTCTTGATATTCTCCTAAGGAAGGCTTCCCTGTGTGTGGAAGGGTGGCACGATCACACTTGAGGCCCACAAAGAACAGTGACAAACTCTTTTTTCCTGGCAGACTTTGCTGATGCTCCTCCAACCCAGGAGTAACAAGGTGCCACAGCTAATGGCAGTCACGAGGCGAGTGTCATGCACTGGATATTTATAAAAATATCACGTCCTGCCCGATTTTCTATCAACCTGTTTGATTATGCCATAGACAGGGAAAGTGTGACAGAATTAATCAGCCTGCTGGAGTGCACACTAAGGGAACAGATGAGCTTTGGCAAGGCTGTTGTTAGCACTGAAAAACTGTGACAAAAAAGAGGCAGACTGCAATCCAGACGTGTGTCATTCAGAAAGTGAGACATGCTATGATTTATCGACGTACCAACAATTGATGGGAACAGAGATCTCCCACTTCAAGGTGTTGTTTCTGTGTAGATTAAGAGTAGTATCTGTCATCAGGAAACAATGGGAAAAAATATGTTTGATAAAAGCAGTTCTGTGCTCTTTTGTAGACAGAAACCACTGTGGCGTTGGAATGGAGGTAAAGGATTTCTCTGTTCTGTCCAGGGCAGTAAAAAAAAAAAAAAAGTGTGGCAAGAGGAAGTGCAAATAATTAGTACCAGAAGATCAAATGAAGGAGTGGCTTTGCAAGAAGTGACTCATGTTGACTGTGCTCCAGGAAGGTCCAGATTGCGTTGTGGAAAGGGGCTGGCGTGGCCCCGGAGCACGGCAGGGTGGCACCCCGGGGCACCTCTCCCCTGCAAAGAAAGGGCTGCTTTCTTCTCAGCTCAAAGGCTGCTGCTCACAGGGCCCCCAGCACTGCAGCAGTTGGATTGTTGTGTACAGAGAAAGCAACACCAAAGCATCAAACACAGACCAACAGCAGCTGTATCACTGTATCCCACTGTAGCAGCCAGCAGCTGATACAGTGGGAAGCGCATCTCAAACAGCAGGGCAGCAGAGCAAAACAAAAGCCACGGAGCCAGGACTGTTGTGTCATTTGGCACATCCTCGCACTTGCCTTCATTCTGCTTCAGAACTTGGAAGGGAAGGCCAAAGCTTCTTATTTGCTAATTAAGGTTTCACCCGCTTCAAACATTGAACAAAGGACGTCCCCAAACACAGAAACCTGCCAGCCTTCATGCCCCTGCCAACAGGCTGATGTCTCAGTTCAGTGCTCTCCCAACACAGAGTCAAAGAGCTCTGGACAATGGCACATCCAAATGTGCACACACACATTTTTATGCTGGCACGCACACATTACCTCTGATCGGGTTCCAGAAGTTCCACCTCCCCGTTCTTGTTAAGGACACTCCAAACATCCTACAGGCAGGGCTGAAACAGGCATTAAAACAGCAGACCTCTGTTTTATGGTGTCAAATGGCTAACAATAGTAATTAAGGATCTTAAAGTCCTTTATCAAGAGGCATTATCTAAGATGGCATCATGCTTGTAATCAGAGTCAATGAAAAACTGCTTGATCAAGCCAAGAAGGCAACTAAAACAGTCTCATGAGTTGCCATCTGCTCAGGCCACCTCAGCCCCTGGATAGAGCAGTGAGCCACTGCAGGACTCTGACAACCAGGTTGTTTTCCTGTCATTTCAGCTGAACCCTCAGTGCCTGTCCATGTGTTCCAGAGGACTCCCAAACCCAAACGTGACAGATCGCTGCTGGACAAGTGGCTCCAACAACATTTTGCCTTGCCACTTTTGTGGATTGATTGTGCCTGTGCAGCAAGGTAAAGCATTAGGGGTTAATCAGAATTTTGCCTGCTATATTAAGTATTTGCATGTATATTTATTTTATAAAACATATGGTTAATTGATCCTTAAAAGCCTTTGGCACTCACTCAGCCTCTGGGTAAAAGTCCAGCTACTCCTAGAAGAGCTTTTGACCCAGCCATTGTAATAAAATTTAGGCCTGGAGTATGGAGTAGACTCTTGAGCAGATTCTTAGCAATAGAAGACAAGTTCAGGGTAGATAGAGGTTGCCAAATTGCCACAGTTTGAAAAAGAAAATTGGTACATTCAAGGAAGGAGCAATTTGAAGTTCTTATAAAGCACTTGGGCACCACAATGATGGGCAAGAGTTTCTTCACTCATTTCACTTTCTCTTATCGCTTCCCAGCTGTTTCTTCCACTTTCAGGTAGTTTCAATTTATCCTTCTATTTTTACCCACACAGTTCCCTAACAGCCTTGGAGTTGAGATTCTGCTGGCTTTAGTGATGAGGTGCCAGCTGTGCATCCCTGCAAGCTGGTGCACGTACGACCTTGAAATTTTCTGGGAAGCCAATCAGGAGATGCTTTTAAACAGTTTTCTATCTCCCAGAGAGCATCTCTCTGTTTTTAGCTTTAGATATATATCACATTATAACATCCAGAGCATCGTGCAGGCATTACCAGCTAATGCCAACCCAAACCCCTCCCAGCCTGTACCCTGTTATTGCCTAAGTAACAGCTCCTCCACTCCACTGAAGCCAGCCTGGGGAGTTCTTTCTGCTTCCTTCTCTGCAGGAATATTAAACCAGAATGAGAATGAAGAGAACTGTTAATTTCATGTCACGGCGAGGAAACTGAAGGTCTTCAGATCACACTTTCTCCTCAGTCTTTTAATTGCAAAATTATACTTCAAGATTTGACACAACTTTCTCACCTCCCTGTTTTCAAGCTACTAGCAAGCAAAACCAGACAAAAATACTTCTTTTTTTTTCTACTCTGCAGAGCCTGTTAATTTCAAATAGGTGAAATATTGCTAATTAGTAGCATATTCTAACAGAACTTGTGATTTATGTAAAATTAAACCAAAGGATGGCTCAGAATGTGCCGATCTTTTTGTCACTGTCACTTTGTGGTTTCTGTCCCCCCTCAACATGTGCCTTGCCAGGTCCTTGGAGCCCTTGGCTAGCACTGCTCAGCTGCTCCACAGTTGCTCCTCACACCAGATCCAGCAACAAGACATTCACAGCACGCTCTTCTCACATTTTCTCTAAACATTAGGTACAATGGCAGAAATAGAAATTGGAGATTTAGAAGCAGGAGACACGGGAGCCTGGGTGGAAACAGATGACTAATAGAATTTTTGCTAAATAAAAACTCGAAAAGGGGTAAAAAAAAGATTCCCAAGCAGACATAATACCTTTCTTTTTCTGGATAAGCACTAATCTAGGCCCTGGAATACTCCCACTTCTAGATATGATGCTTAGTAACATGTTTCTAATTTCAAATAAAATTTTAATTAAAATAAAGGGAACACAAATAAGTTAGCATGTGACTGCCTGTGATCCTCCTCCAGGTCCCACACGTTTTACCTTTGCCATCAGACTTACATTAACTCCACAGTGCTTGACCAGCAGTGTCCCATGACCCTTCCCTGGCATCCCTGCAGCCACCCACGGTGTTGTTCCCTTTGAATAAACTTCACCTTCCAAGAAGGAAATTCATGCCCTGCCTCTGGATAACACCCTGCCCAACGGGATCTGGGCATCCAGAGACCCCACTGCACAAGCAAGAAATCATCAAACCCCATTTTTTGTGCAGATTAATGTTCTAGAAGTTACTCTGCCATAAGCTGTAAACAGCAGAAAATGCACTTCTTTGCATTCCAGCATGTTGAGGGAGATCATAAAGACACTTAATACATTATTTAAGCCATTTAAGCAAGATAGCACAACTGCTGTAATTAGCAACAGTTCTCCAAATCCCCATATGCCAGACAAAGGCTCACGTTCAGCATTTCCAGGCTGGTGGGAGGGAATCAGAACACCACAGAAATGAAATGCCATGCTCTGCTTTTTCTTCCTCCTGCCAATCTCAGCAGAGCCCACATTTCACTACAGCTACTCACTGCACCACCACACAAGAGACCCAAAGCATCACAGAAAGAAGACTGCCCTTTTTTGGGCTTATTTTAAACATAACAGGCTACTCAAAGCTTTAAAAAAAGAGAAATTAAGCCACTTCTCTTGACAGCTACATTCTGCAGGCTGCAGGGGAATTTCCTTGCTTTTTCCTTTGAATAAAACCAAAATACAAACAAAACGAAAACCAAAACTTGACTTCCTCCAGCAAATCCATGACCTGAAGTCAGTGTTAAGTGGGAATTTAGGAGCACTCCGAGCACCAGGCACTCTCTGTGCGGGCAGGGTCAGGCACGGGGCAGTGTGATGGGAGGCACGGAACGGGCAGGAGAGAGGCAGGATGTGCACGCAAAGGGCAGCGGTGACAGCAGGGGACGAGACCTGAGTGCTGCCACCAGCCTGAACACCACGCCGTGGGACCCCAGCACACAGCACTGCCCAGGAGCCTCTGCCCACCACGTGCTCCCTGGGAACTGCAGCCAGTGGGACTCTCCTGTGCAAAGGAGGGCAGACACCAAAATCTTCCAAAGGAGCAGGGGAAGGAGATTCAGAACTGAGAGCCTCTCTCACCAAGGCAGGCTGTGAAATTGGGAGTGCCATGGCTCAGAGAGGGGAGATGCCATCCCCTGCCCCATCCCCCAGACAGCACCCACTGGGAAATGTGTACCAGTGTCATTGTTTTCCAGCCTTCTGATTCACTGCTAAGATGGGGAGTAAATTTGTTGGGCAGAGGAAGTGAGCAAGGCTGGGATCACCTAGAGAGCTCATATTTCATCATCCAAAAGATTAACAAAAGAAGTCAAATTATTTTCAGTACAAAGAGATACCTAACTCATTGTAGATTTGATTTTATAAGTAACACCTAGAGGATGGGCTTATTAACATCTCATTAATAATGCCTACTTCAATTTGCATAAACCCCTAAAAACTTACAAAGCATGATAAGAAAAGCCTTTAACTATCCTGTTTCTCACAGGCTGCAAGTTAAAGAAGTGTGGAGGAAGCTGATAATGCTCTTTCAGTTCCTGAGGACTCCAAGCAGCAATAAAAGTTGTAGGACATTAGCAAACAGCAACCATCAGCTCACAAACAGCTGGCTGAGACGCTGAAGACAAACATTACAGAACTGCTGAAGCATAAAGTAGTGCAGGAACACCTGAAGATACATCCACTGAGAAGGAGCACCAGCACCAGAGGTTGGTCACAGGTACCTTTGGGCACTCTGGAAGGGTTGGCTGCCTGTGTCTGCCTGTCTGGGAACACTTGGAACACACCTGACTGGATTTTGCCAGAAGTGGATAAAAGAGATGCAGATGTGTTTATGGTTTCCACATGCCACTGGTCACCAATCACACTTGTGTTTATACCATGTTAATTGCAAACAAGTGGTTAAACGAACAGCCCCCCACAGGTGCCAAAAAGGAATTCCTCTGGGAGTTCAGATGCCTCTAATGCTGCCACACAGAAATAATAACTGGCCCAAATTCTCTTTCAGTTCCCTTCCCCCAATACAAGATTTGTTAACTGGAGCCAATAGGCACCCAGATGCAGGGAGAAGATCATCTTCATCACCCTTAAGCACCAGGAAAGGAATTTTCAGATGGAATTAGCACAGCCTCCACCCCTACAGTCCCAGCAGTTGCTGAGTATCATTAATCACTCCATCAAACGGAGCATTCACCACCCTCCTGGTAGGAACAGGTTACTGGAAAACATTCCTCATACCCTGCAATACATCTGGCAACAGTGTTGGGGTTTATGTTTAACTAAACCACATCTACAGGCAGTTGGTTTAAGCACAATGCAGAATACCTGTACATTTATCTGTGTTTATCAGCTCTCCTTCCTGTGAGCTATCAGTACATAAATACCATTTCAGATGCCTGCATATATTTGTATGCACCCAGACTCATCACATCACCACCATCACACGTGGTAATCGTGTTAAATCTGCCCAAAGCAGCAAATAACAACCAGCAGCAGACACAGAACATCTTCACAACTCCTTCCTTTTTGGCTACATGCCTGCTCTGCACTGTAAGAGCTGCTGTACCAGAGGAGTTGGTTAATTTTTGCACTTGCACAGCTCCTGGAAGATGAAGGCACTCAAACAGAGAGATTAATATTCACAGGAGAGCTGTCAGGGGAAAAGGAAGAGTTTTCCCCAAGGTGCACTGTTACAGTACAGTGTGTTTGACTGGCACTTGGGCTCCTTTGCTTCACACACAGAAATAGGAGAGGCATAATCTGTTTGTACTCTGACTTTTCCCCATCCAATCAGAACATCCTTTCAAAGGATTCCTGTTGTAGGTAGGCAAAATAATCCCACAGATTTCCAGAGATGTGTCTGCTTTATGGCATCTTCCAGCAGGAGAGGCTTCCAAGGAGAAAGCAGTGCTGGGCACCAGAGGAGGGGGAAGGACACAGCCACAGACTTGTCTCATGCCTGATCTCCAGGAGTGAGCCAGGCTGATGGACAGCTCTGAACACAGCGAGCTCCTCAGACGAGGGCTGGCCAGAGAAGTCCATCTGTGCCTCCCACTTGCATATCCCTGGCTTTGGCTGCACTCCGAGTGCAGCGAACACTGAAAGGGAGAACAAAGGCTTGGATGTGCAAGGGGAACTCAAGGCCCTCTCAATCCTCTGCAAAGCAAAGTGTACACATGATAAGGCAGGAGAGCCATTCCATGCTGCAGTCACATGCCATGTGGAAGCTGTAATCTCACAAGGACATAGATATGGCCATGCAAATATGGGTTATGCCTGTGCTAACAACCAGCTTGTGTCCCTGGAGCTCCTAAAGGGCTTTAATCTGGCTGCTAATGCAGGTGAAAGCTGCTGCTGGAGAAGCTTCATTTCTCCTGGCTCTGATCAACCAGGAACCTGCTACCTTCTGGCACCTTGACTCGAGAGGTGAGGACATAAGCTGGCAACTTCTTGGTTTAAATCTTTGGAGGTGAGGAGGAGAGGAGCTATGTCACAGTGGGGACAGGTGCTGTGACTGCAGGCAGCAGACACAGCGAGAGGGGGGGTGGGAACAGGCATTGAGAAACCAGCTGCATTTTCATCATCCCCTTCATCCAAACCACTTCTAACAGAGTCCTCACAACACCCAGGCTGAGGCAGCACAGCCACACTCACAGCTATCACCTCTGCTTCCCTCTGCAGGGCTTATCTTGTGTAAAGTAACACACAGCACTGTAAAATCCTAGTGTGGGTTAAACAATGGCAATGTACCTCAGATGGTCCAAGCAAACCTAACTGCAAAGTGAGCTAGAAATTACCTTTGCATCTGCTCAGCACCTGCCTGTGAAAGGCTCCTACTTCCAGAGCTGACAGCGAAACTCAGATGTGGGGGAGGAAGAAAGCAGACATCTTAAGGGGAGGGCTTGTCTTAATGGATTTTTGTCATTGTTGAGTTCAGCCATGGGTAAAAACCAAATTTCCCTAAGACATCCTGAAAACAAGGACCTGCCTCTGTTTCAACACCCATCCATGGGTGCCTTCCCAAGGTGATGCCTGCACTGGGCATTTGGCTCAGCAGGAGCTCAGCACGAGGAATTCCTGACCGAGATCATCCAAACTCCTGCCAAGAGCAGCGCCGGGCCCTCGGCGCAGCCGGGCCCCAGAGACCTCAGAGAGAGGGGCCTTTGTGCAGCCCTGGGCTGACTGCGGGTGCCAGAAGCGACCTGGCACAGGAGCACGGCTGAGTCACAGCTGCAGCAATTGCACCGATTGTCCCAGGGGCACAACAACGGCACTTGTCTGACTGGTCAGGCCATGAGGCAGCACAGCGCAGTTTTCTTTGTGAAGGCATTTCGCCTGGAAGTAAATTTCCAAAACAAAATCCCTTTCACTCTAAGCCTTTCCAGACTTCTCGCTGGCAAGGGCAGTTTAGGGAGAGATGTCATGCAGGAGAGAGAGATCTCACTGCTGTTGGCTGTGACCATCACCTGTGCAGGAGGTAACTCTGAATTCCCATTTCACTGGGATGGGAATTGAGGCCTCAACTCCAACCAGCTCCTGAAGAACACCCAGGGTGCAGCCCAAGGTCCCTGTTCCCCATCAGATGGGACTGTCTCTGTTATGGAGATCACCCCAGCTGGGGGCCAGTGCTTGCCCAGAGCATGGCTCAGCAGGGTTGGAGAAAGGCCCACCTTGGCCTTGCAGGTGCCCAGCCCTTGGAGCTGTGACTGCCCAGGCCAGGAGCCAGCGTGGCACAGCCAGGGCGGGACTCAGAGCTGCCCTTTGCACCTTCAGAGGCCAAAAGAACCCGACTGATGCACACTTCCAGTGCTGGACTGCTGCAGGTGCAAACCCAGCCCCAGCCAAGAGCCTCAGAGCTCCCACAAAGCTCCCACAGGTGCAAACAAAGCAAAGTAAGGGAACTTCCCTCCCACTGCCCGCAGGAACCACTGCCCCCTCCCAGCAAAGGGAAAATCCAGGGATTTCTGCCCATTGTTTAGGACAACAAATCAGTGGCAAAACTGATGGGGAGAGGTAACTGCCCCAGAGGGCCGCAGTGCTGTGGGGCTGGAGAGCTCCAGCTGCCCCCATTGTTCACACAATGTGAAGCTGGTGTCCAGACACCCCAGTTCCTGTGGTGACACCAGAACGTTTTGGTCCAAACACAGCCCTGAGGCAGTTGTCCCTTACTGTGCAAGTAAGAGCCCCTGGAATGGGAGAGGGGATCGTTTCCCATGGAGGAAACGGGCTTTAAAGATCAAGTGGATGGAGGCAGGACAAGGGACAGCAGTGGGGATGGCACAGCCAGGCAGGGAGACTGGGACAAGTGAGAGCAAAGCAGAGTCCAGCTTCAGTTTCATCTCTGAAATATGCTTTAAATCAAATTTGCAGGGAAACGATCGTCCAAGGGAGCAAAGCAAGTCAGGGAGAAGGACTTCTCTTCCTACACACTTCTTTCTGTGTGTTTTAAGAGGCAGCACAAGCTCATGTTGAAGTCAGTTATGTAAGTGCTGCTTTCCAAAAGATGTGTGGAGGAGTTACCTGCACAAACCTTGACACAGGGAGAACAGCCCTTGCCCTTTGCTAGAGGAAACATCCCCCTCCCCAGCCCAGGGACCTGCAGGCCCCATGGCTGAGGGTTTGGGGTTCTTCTGGCTTTGCAGCAGGTCAGCCACAGTCCCTTTGCCATCAATAAATGCTGTGCACAGAGCAGTGTGGTGCTGCAATGAGCCCATCCTAACCACACATTTCCACTTCCCAAGTGGCTGCCAGCCCATGTGGGATTGATGCCATTAGGAACTGGTGGCCATTGTTTACCTTGTAATTTATTAGAAGCAGGATTTCCAAAAGGGAACTAAAGTAGGCACCTAATTCTTATGGACTTTTAATGATAATTGAATGCCTACTTCATTAAACAGCTCTGAAAACCCAGTCTGAGGTGACTTGGCAGGGACAGAAACCCTCCTGAGCCTTAGGACAGGGTTTGTCCTTGGCAGTTTTTTAAAGAGAGGATGAAAGGTTTGCATGAACTGGAAGAATAAACCATGGCTTTGGCAATGTGAAGGATCTGGGCAGCCCAGCAGAGGAGGCAGCACCAACCATAAACATCTCCTGAGCAAAGGCTGGGTGCACCAGGAAGTTCAAAGGTCCACAAGAAACATACACTTCAGGGAGCTTATTAAAAAATAATTACAATAAAATCCACACAAAAAAAAAGAAAAAAAGAAAAAAAAGTGTCAAATAAGAAATTGTTTTGAGGAAATTAGAAAACAGGGACAACTTTGGTGGGTTACTGGGACATTTGCCTGCTTCATGTTAAGAAGGGAGCTGTGGTCATTTGATAGCTGGCAGTGATAAAGCCACAAATAAGTGTGAGGCCACAGGTAAACAGAGAAAGGGGAAACCAGCCAGCTTTTGCCTTTAGTTCATGGGGAAACATAACCATTTATTTCTTTTCAAGGCTCCAGAAAGATCTTCCATCCAGGAGGGAATCCGACCTACTGAAAAGGAAAACCCAAACACAAATTCCTGCTGGCAGCGTGAGGCGCCCGGGATTAAGGGAGAGGAATTAAAAAAGCAACTGGCAGCCCAGGGAGGCAGGTGGTGACAGTGTCCCTGCTCCTGGAACTTGGGAGGGCTGCAGAGAGGGAATCCAGCTCCACTTCCAGCACAGCCCTTCCTGGAGGCCTGGGACACGACCTCAGCTGAGGACAAACCCCACTGCTCCTGCAGCTCCCCACTGCCCCCTCAGAGAAGTACTGAAAAGCAAATACCCCCCCAAACACCCTCCCATCCTTCTGCTCCCCTAAAAATCCGCCACCAAAGCGCACAACTCCACATCTCCCTGTGCAAGGAGGGAAAAAGCCGGGCCCAGGTGCCGGGTGCCAGGCAGCAGTGCCAGGGAGCTGCGGGGATGCCCCGGGATGCTGAGGAGGCTGTGCTGGGCCGGGGCTGCCTCGGGAAAGTGACAAATCCCGGCGTTATGTAACAATGCCTTTTGTTATGCAAGACAAGTGGGAGAAAAATCAGCATCTTTGCGACTCCCTGCTGGAGCACAAACAACAGGCTGCGGCTCCGGGGGCACCGGCACGCTCCGAGCTGCAGAAATAGATGCCTTGGAAACGCCTCCTGGTTTGGATGAGTCAACAGAAAAATGCAGAATCAATATTTAATTTTAAGGGATTGAGGTTGTCAGCACGGTAATTTGATAATTTTGAGGGTTTTGTTCAGGAGAGAGGCCAGTGGGCAGCCATCCACCAGCCTTGCTCATCAGTCATCGAAAATGGGGGATCTACACCCCCTTTGCTCAGCATTTGGGGTTCTAGGCTTTATTTTTTTAATTAAAAATTTTAATTAGTATTAATATAATTTCATTAATAAAACTAATAAACCGGAAAGCCACACACATCTGAATTTAATCACTGGTCCCAACTCTGGTTGTAGACTCGGTGAAAATCCCAGATCCAATTCTCAGCTCCGAGCTAGAACAGAGAATCCTCTGCCCTCTCCTGGCTCCTGTACGTGGCTGAAAGCTGCAGAAATCAGCCCCGGCTCTTAGTCTGAGAAAGAAACGAGGCTCCTGGGCTCTCTGAGACTCTGGAAGTGTTTGGTTTAAAAAAATATCCAAGCAGCGTGACCTCTGGCATCACGAAGGTTCTTTTTCCCTCGGGATTGCCCGCTGCTCGCCGTCCCTCGGGCTGCTCAGCGCGGGCACCGGGCCCCACCGCCACCCCCGCCCCGCCGCGCTCCCAGCGCCACACGGCGACAGTGACATCCAGCGGCAGCGCACACGCGTCCGCATCCACATCCACATCCACATCCACATCCACATCCCCCGCCGGAGCCTCCCTTCGAACGCAGCCACCGGGCAGCTCCCGCAGAGCCCGGGAAACGCCGATTCCCCGAGCCGGGAGAGGGCTGGGTGTAAAACACGGGCGGAGCTGCTCGGCAGAGAGGGCTGGGTGGCACAGGGGACAGCAGGGCCACACGGCTGCCACGGGCAGGGACAAACAGCACAGCTGAGGGCTGCATCAGTCATCCCTCAGCTCGCTGCTGCGGCCACCCTACAGCGCCCAGGTTAGGCAAGAGTTATTGCCCAGGCGTGAGTCAGCCCGTGGTGATCACCCACAGAAACACCTCCGAAAGTGCTTCTATGTTCTTTTTTTTTTTTTTTTTAGCAATTCTGCTGTCCTTCAGAAATCCCCCGGTCGGTTCCCGAACTCACAGGAAAGACTCTGAAGCAGCTTTAAATCAGTTGTACCTTCAGCAAGAGCCGGGTCAAAGAGAGCATCACCTCCAGCCCCTGCGAGGTCACCGCCCAGCAGCGCCAGGTGAGGCACCCACACAGCCACTGTCACTTTGTCACCGAGCAGGGTGAACATTTTCCTGCTCAGAGACAACTGAGGCACTCACACAGCCACGGTCACTTTGTCACCGAGCAGGGTGAACATTTTCCTGCTCAGAGACAACTGAGGCACTCACACAGCCACGGTCACTTTGTCACCGAGCAGGACCAGCATTTTCCTGCTCACACAGAGCCCTCTACACCTGGAATTTGTGCAGAAGGATGAGCAGGTGAAGATGTGAGCAGTGCTGGAGGAGCTGGGCAGGTCGAGCTGCTGTCCCAGACATGGGAGCAGGGAAAACAGCAGCTGGAGAAGCTCCTCCAGCCCAGGAGGGAGTGAGGAATGAGCCATCCCTCTGTTGTCAGCGCTGTTAATTAGGGTGTCCCTACCTTGCAATCCGGATGCTCCAGCATAGTTGTGGTTTGCTCTGGGCCCACCCCAGCCCAGCCACACGTTTGTCTTCCCCAGCAGAAATGCAGTCCGACCTGTAGCAGGGCTGTTTGTGCCTCCAGTCCCTGCACTGGTTACTCCAGCACCTGCACACCCCAAAGCTGGAACGGGACAGGGACGGGAGAGGCAGCTGCTGACAGGATCGGCTCTGCCACGAGCAGGTGCCACCGGCTGCCCGGGGAGGAGGATTTGTCCCACATAAGCCTATTTTCAAGCTGCTAAAACACAGCCACATGTCCTGTGGGAGTCCTCAGGCACTCACAACCAGCTCGCTTCTCATCTCTTTTCTCCCCAGTCTCTCTCTTTACCTCCGAAATGTCCAATCTGGTCTGTAACAGCTCGGAGGGAGCGCTTCAAATCGAAACTGGTAAACTAAAAGTCAAAACCCGAGAGCTGCCGGACAACGTGATCCGGGAGGCTGAGTAAGAGTCCCTCAGCGCCCTGCCGGCTGCGCGGCTCCAGGCGATCCTCCCCCGCCTGGCTGCTCCCCGCAGGGACGGGAAATCACCAGCCAGCCCATTCCTACGTAATAAAGGCACCAGAGACACAAAACGCGTGAAACGCCCCAAATTAATGCCATTGAAATGCAAGGAACATCACAGGGGGTTGGGATTGCTCACTGCCCAGAGCCTGGGGATGGGCCAGCAGGGCAGCCCGCAGTTCCTGCTGTGCCCAGGTACTCCTGGTGCCGAGGTATTTGTGGGATGGCAACAGACGCAGAAACCACCCAGACAAACCCCCAGAGGACAGACTGAGCTCACCGGGATCAGTTCTGCCTTCCAGTTACTGTGAGGGGTTTTGAAGGTTCCCAGACAACATCAGAGGTCAGTGGGAATCGATCAGGACAGTATCCTCACCTGAGCAAAATCAGGGAATCCAAACTGTCTCCATGGTTTCCTGACACCACAAACCCCTGCAATTCTTGCAGTGTCATAGCAACAAGCTCCAGCCCAGCTAAACCAAAATTCTGTTATTTTAAACCGTGGGATCTTATTTATGATGATCCTGGAGATCCCTGAGAGTTGTGCATCAACATCAAGACTGGATTAAGGCTCTGGCAGTACCAGACCTACCTTCAGTACATCATTCCTCTTGGATAACCCCCAATCACAGAAGAGCAGCGTTTAGAGGAAGCAGCAGCTCCTTTCCTTGCTGGGGCAGAAACTCCTCTTCCAGGGAGTTGGCAGGGCTGGGTCACAGTTGGGCTCGATGATCCCAAAGGTCTTTTCCAGCCTGAATGGTTCTGGGATTCTGAATGACTCTGGCTGGCCTTTGGGGTTGGCCACATTTGATTTATGGTTCAATCCAGGTTTTAAGGAACATCAGAGATATCAATAATTTGGCACAGGAATCTTTCAGTCTGACCAGTAAAAACCCCAAAGATCCTTCACTCCCAGATTCTGGGAATGGGACCGCTGGGTGGGGGCTCAGTTACTGCCTTCAGCTCTGAACCCAAGCAAGAAAAACCCCTCCCAGACCCCTTTGGGATCCATTCTTAGAATCAGGACAACAGATTTCCTGTTCAGATGTGGATCCCATCCCCAGAGCTGGGCAGGGGCCGGGGATCCCTGGCTGTGCTGGCCATGGACACAGCCCTGTCCTTGAGAGGTGTGGGAGGAGGTTGTGTCTCCTGTGGTGCAGACCTGGATCCTGAGGAATTCTCTTTGGATAAGAGAATAATTCCTCCAGCTGAAGGCAAACCCAATGCAGGAGTGCCTGGGGCTGCATCAGGAAAACGCTGTCTGCCCTCAAAGTGTCACACTTGTTTAAGAGGGAACCGAGCAAGATTAGAGGCTGCTCAGGACTTGGATTATCCCACAATTTTTCCAGTAGGACTTGAGGTGACTTAGAAGTGACAGGACAGCTCTCAAGGAAAACTGAGCTCTGCCAGAAACAACCTCAGTTTCCTGACCAGGTGACCTGGGCAAAGAGGAAAGATTTCACCTTTGAGGGTTCCTGCTCCCAGCAGGATCAGAAAATCTTTGGAATAAACTACAGGACGCAATGTTACAGGGATTGCCTTTCCTGCTGCTGGATTTTGGAAGCTGGTGGAGCAGCTGGACTTGCTCTCCCCAAAAATCAGCAGAACAGCCTCGTTCATACCTCAGTTCTCCCTTCACCTGGGCAGAAGTTTCAGGGTTGCTGCTCCTAATTCTTCCTTCACACCAGCAAACAGAATATTTTGGATCCGGGAAGGATCCAGGAAGGATCCACATCCTGCAGGTACCACGGGCTCCCCCCTCCCATGGTTCACATTCCACAGGCACCAACACAAGCCCCATCCAGAAGGATTTGCCCCAAAGGCAGGGATTAACCCCTTCTCCTGGCAAGGACAGGCAAGTTGTAACCAACTCACTGCAGATACTCCAGGCTGCGGGAACACTCTATTTATTAGGTCAATATTTCATTTTAGCAGTACAGTTACAGAATATCACAATGCTGGTTACAAACAGAGGGTGGCTCCATGGTACAGAGGGAGGAGTGGGGCACGGAACGCTCGTCCTGACACGACAGGGAGGGGGGGCTGCAAGGTCTGGTAATGATCAAGATACTTTTATATAAATGAACGTGGCACTACAGGTGGAGATTCTGGTTTAGAGGTGGGTTTGTGTAAGTAGTTCAGTTTATACAGTTATACAGTTCAAGCAACATCTTTTTTTTTTTTTTTTTTTTTATGTTTTTAAATTAAAATCCCCTGTAGTTCAATAAAGTATAAAAATAGTACTGAACCTGGTAATATTCAATAAAATGTAGAATTCATTCACATCATTAAGTAGTAAAGAAATTGTAAAGTTGTAGTTACCATGGCAACATTGCTTCCCAGAAAGGAATATACAGAAAAGAAAAGTTACACATATGGTACCTGCGACGAGAATTTAGCGATCCAACACTGAACTTGTGCACCACAAACCAAGTTTCTAAATATCTCTATATATTTATATAGTATATATCTTTTTCATCTTAAAATTTACTTTTGAAAGAAAAAAAAAAATGTGCACTTCAACACACTCACTAAGGCCACTCATGCTATAGATACCGAGGATTGCAAGGAGTAGTGGAATACGAGACCCCAGAGCACACACTCCACATCACCCAGGGACACCTGTGCCACTGCCCGAAACGTTCCTGAGATTTAGGGACAAAAGCAATCCCAGTGCTGCCAATTCTTGGTAGGTATTTGAGTTTATTTCTAGATAAAGGGAATTCTCCCCGCTTCTCCCCAAAGCCCTCCCGGGGCTCAGGGGTGCCAAGCACAGCCCACAGTGCAGAGGCAGCTTTGCAGCTGACACTGGCCAGGAATTTCCTTGTAAGGGAACGAGGAGTTCTGGATAAAATCAGGTTCTGCACAGGCAGCAGAAGGATCTGCTGAGGGGTTGGTAACAGCAGCAGCTCTGCCTGCTGCCAGCCCAGGGCACAGCCCAGCCACGGCACCCACGGCAGGTTTTGCCAACAGCTTCCCCTGTTCGAGGCACGGTGAGCTCTCCTTTCTGTGCTCTCCCACACTCAGGACTGAAAAAGGGAATGGACTCCAATGTGCATTTTGTACCATGAGAGGCAGCAATGGCACCTCGAGCAAACCCCCCCCTCACTGACCCAAACAACCTCACGCTGAAAGTGAAATATTGAGCGTTTAACTTAATCAATAGTGAAAATAATTTACCTTAAGGTGACACCCGTCCTCACTACCTGCACCCAGTGACTCTGGGGTGATTCCTTTACTCACCTTCAAGGAAAAGATGCATTTCACAGGACTTTCACTGCCAGCACCAAACAGCCCCCGTGTGGGCATTGTGTGTGCAGAAATGCCATCATCCATTCCTGGACTGATGTTCCACCGAGCCAGGCCCCCACCCCAGTCCTGACACCCAGCTGTGCACATAAACTCTGCCCTGGGCTGTGGCAGGAGGGGAGAGAGGAGCCAGGGGGTGCTGGAAAACCCCACAGGAGGAGAACAGAGGGGACTGCAGCCCCTGCTCCCTCAGCTCTGCCCGTGGCAGAGGAGGCAGGGCTGGAGTTGTGCTACAAGATCCACCTCAGTGAGTCCTTCACCTGCCCTGGCACCATCCCAGCCAGCTCCCACTCCTGAAACACCAAACAAACTGTAACAACACAGACAGCAACAGAGACAGCAGCAGCACAGCGTCCCAGCCAGGCTCCAGCTGCCAACACACATCCCAACAGCTCCAGCTGGGAGACACGGAACCAAACCCCCACGGGCTCAGTTCTGTGCTGTCCCAGCCACAAGTGCAGGTCCCGAGCAGGGGCAGCAGGGCTGTCCTGCTGCAAAGGGCCCTGCCCTGGCACGGTGGAGCTGCAGGGAGGCTGCAGGAGCAGCCCAGCCCCAGGCAGGATCCCCTGCAGGGACAGGAGGAACACCCCAGGGCCCTCAAGGAGCACCTCAAGGGCCCTTGGCCAAGTCCTCCAGCAAAGGGAACTCCCAGGGAGCTCTGGGACCTCCTTCCTGCCAGCCAAGCCCCAGCACTGAGCAGGGAACGTGCTGAAGCAGCTTTAGGACAGGACAGAGTGAGAGCCACCAGAGCTGAGAGCAAAGCCACCAACAAAGGAACTGAAGGGATGCACTTGGATACGGACCTGTGGCTCCTCCCCAGACTGCCCTGGGCTGAAGGCAAACCGTGAGCAGGGCTGGAACAGGAGCAGTGGTTCATGCAGGGCACTGACTGCTGCCAGTCCTCTTCCCAAACACCTCCAGGCCTTTGGGATTCCTCAGCCAGAAGCTGCAGACCCAGCACTGGGAACAGGGAGTGGATAAATGATCTCCAGACAATGTCAGGGGAAATCCACATTCCCAGCTGGGAGCTTTAAACACTTCTGCAGAATCACTCAGGTTCTTTAGGACAGCTGTAGGCAACCTCCTTTCCCAAGTTCTGACACCACTGTTACATACTTTGTTTAACTTTAAATAAGTTTTAATAGGACTTCAGAACTCATAAAAGCTTTATAACTTGTCAGTGCCATGGGCATTCAGGGAGAAGGTTTTGCCTTGTATAGCTGAATTTGTCTGTAGCTCCTACAGTCATAAACACAAACTGCTATAAATAAATTACATTTTAAACCCACACATAACTAAGTTGGATTTTCACTGAGCAGCTGTTGCAGACACACTGCAGTTAAGTCCTAATACCACAGGGGGTTTTATGCAAATACTTCATTTCACCTCAGTGAAGATATTCTAAGTATGCAATCATTAATCTGCATTCACTAATTATGTCATTGCATTTAAAAGTTGATATTACTCAGCCTTTCCCCCCCCCAAAAAACACTTGAAGGCACCAGAATATGAACTATTGGCCTGTAAAATTTCACTTCTTGGAAGAGCCACTGAGCTCCAAGTCATGCCCAAAACCTCTATTTCTTCCCTGAAGGTCATCCAGCACCTTTCCCTGCCACAAACCCCATAAACCAATGAAAAACCTGACTCCAAACAGAACATCCAGTCCCAGCCCTGTGGGAAGAGCCCCAGCTGTGACTGGCCAAGGTACAAACCCTGAACAGAGAGAGAGAAACCCCCAAACTGACAGAACCCACAGAAGCCCAGAGCTCAGGTAACAGCAGCCAGTCGGTTCTAGTTCGTGTTACACAGACTTTCACACACTACCCAACATTAGGAAATAAATCCCAAAACAACACCCAAACACAACCAAGCAGCCCCCAACAGAAGAAGAATTAAGACAAGCTCGTGAGAGAGGCATTATCAGAGGTTCTGTACAGCTGAGCTCTGCTTCGTAAATTAACGTAAGGAATCGGTTTCTGGTTGTACTCTTGTTTAATGTAGAAATGAAGCATCACAAAAAAAAAAAAGACCTGTTGTGCTTTTTGGCATTTTCCACTGACCCCTGTGAACTGTACAGAAAGTTGTGTTCTCCAGAAACAGAAAATGGAACTGGATTGGAATACAAAACTCTTCACTGGTATAAACAAGGTACGGCCTCCGTCAGCAGAGAGAGAGCCCACGGGCAGGACAGGAGGAGTGGCTGCAGCAGAGTGGAGCAGGTGGAGCTGTGGCACTGCCAGGAATCTCTGCAGAAGCTCACTGGGTACAGACAAACCATCAATTCACTTCCTAGCTCTGGATCTATCACATGGATATCATTTGCACTGATCATACACCTAAATGAGAGAGTTCTACTGCCAAAGTGAATGCAGGGGCAGAAATATTAAATTAAAGCCACTGGTCCAAAATGGGTTTCTAGCAGGCTGGTCCACTGAGGTGTCCTGGTCCTGCCCAGGGGAGCACTGGAGGTGGCACCGAGGACACTGTGGTTGCTGGTCTATGGGATCTGCACTGGTCCAGTTCAGGGCATCCACAACAGCACAGGTGGCACTCAGCGAGCGCAGGGTGCTTTCCAGAGTGGGTCTTTGCCACTTCTCTTGGTAAGGCAGCAGCCAAGGCCAGCACATCCTCCCTTTGCTGGCCATTTACCATCAGCTTTGCTACAGTGATACAGCAGAAAGACCCTTCTCCTACAGCTCCTCAGAGTACAGCTTTTGTCCTCTCTGTGAATCAGCAGAAAGCTCTCGATGAAACCTTCCATCCGTAATAAGAATGCAACTCTTTTGAACTCAAACAGTTTTATTTAATGTTTTCTTGCAGACTTTCTGCAAAGTAGCTTCTTTTGAAAGAAGAGAGAAAGAAGGGTTTGTTGTTTTTTTTTGGAATACCAAGTTAAAAATGTGAGCCGAACTAAACATGCCATACACATGCTGAGAGGAATTTAACACACATTCATCCGTATGGGCACTCTTCAGTAGACTGGACCAGTGTTTCAATGCGAATTCCAGCCCCCAGAGAACTACATGGTTTAGATTTCACAGTATGACTTTCCCCCCTGTAACCTGGGGGAAAAAACCTTAACTGGTTAATTGACCGAGTTCTTAGCTGCTCTGTCCGTCGAGGTTCTGAGACATCAGGAAGGACTGGACCACTTCCTCCGTGGACTGGGGGCTGCTGCTGACGTCCTCCAGCGCATCCGTCACCGAGAACTGCCGGTCCCGCAACCGGTTCCAGTTGGCCAAAATGTTGTGGTACTCAAACACCTTCTCGTAATTGCCAATGGAATTGTACAGTTTAATGAGACCTCTGTAATCGTATTCAAGTCCACTGTATCCTTCACCAAAAAGCTTCTTTCCTAAAGGGAAAACCAAATTAAAAGAGGTAAAATATCCACATGCTGTGTCTGAGTTCTCAGGTCATCTTTACCAACAGAATTTGCTTACATTCTCCACTGACATTCTAGCCCCAGAACGTTGTCTAGAGACTAACAGCCAAGGGATTGTCTAAAGACTTTCATTTCCTGGAGTCACTTACCAATTGCTATGGATCTCAGATAAAGCTTTTCAGCATTTTCATACTGATTCATGTCATAGTTGTAGAGGGAGGCGAGATGGCCCACAGAGAGGGCAACTTCGTAATCCTCCTGCCCTAGGAGCTGCTCCTTGATCTGGATGGCCTTGATGTGCATTTCCTCTGCTTCCTGCCAGGGCCAGATGCACACAGCTCAGTCAGACACCACTCCCCACCCCAGAAAAGGAGGGGGAAGGAAGTTTATTTAAACTTAACTAAGTAGCAGCTTAAACAGTAGCGTTTTGTAACAGGCAAAAAGTTACAAAGCCAAACAGAAACCAAGTTCTCCAAATTCCTGGTTAAGGGGATCAGCAGATTGTAGCACCAAGCTCTCTGTCACCCTCTGAGGGCATCTTCAATCTCCATGGATTATTTTTGCACAAAGCTTTTGAGGTGAATTATAAAGTTTTCCAAGCACAGAGGCAGCACCTGAAGTTAGGAACTGTGGACACTGAAACCCCTCATTTGTAGTGGCAGATTTGAGCTGTCTTGCAGATTTTGGGTCAGGAGTAGCGTCTTACCTTGAACTTCCTCATGGACTGATACAGTCTGCCCAGGTTGCCGTAGTGTTTGGCTGTTTGCACGTTGAACTCCCCAAAGGCTTTTTTAGCCAACTGGAGCGAGGAGAGGTGCAGGTCGTGAGCCTCCTGCAGCAGCCTCTGCTCTGTCTCCTTGTTGTGACAGTCTATGGCAATCTCCTCCAGGATAAGTGCTGGGGGCAGGAGACAGGAACTGTTACTGTGGCCAGCTCAAAGCCACCCACCCCAGGCTTTGTGCCTCTCACAAAATGCTCTCACACTGCTGTGTCAAGCTCCCAACACATATTTTTATATTCTGTAATTTAACCACCCCACTCCAACTCTTCTGGCTCAGTTTTAAAGGGTTTTTTTTCCTATTTAACAAGTGTGTTGTAAACACCGCCATTGAAAAAGACAACTCAAGCTGCATTGCCTGGGGAAGCAGGATGAACACATCCAAATGATTCAAACAATGATTCCAAGGGAACTACCTTTAACTCTCTTTGAAGAGGCCAAGAGGAGATGGTCTTCTGGGAGAATGTGAGTGATAATGCCAATAGCACGTTCAGCATGGAATCTGAGAGAGTTGAAATAAAAAATTCAAGATACGTTTATGTACGTCAGCAGCTGGCTGATAAAATATTAGGAATATTAATGCAATGAACATGCATTTAAATTATAAAATCTGTATAATTTCAGAACATTTTTCTCCATTTCCAGCCATAACTGTGCTGCTGTGTGTTGTACTCACAGTGCATTGTCAAATTTCCCAGAGCTGTACTGGTGAACATATGAGGAATAAGCCAGGTCCTCATGAGCTGTAGCTACGTGGATGTTTTTACCTCCAAACACTGACTGCCGGATATCGAGCGCTGTCTGCAAGGGTTCCAAGAATGCAATTTCATCAGTTAAAACAGAAAAAAACCCCAAATTCATCTCTATGGTGAATCTACTGGCTCTGAAATTCTCTACATGTTTGAGACACTGAATATATAAAAGACAAGTCAGAGGACAAAGAAAGCAAAACCCCACAGCTGGCGGTGTCTGGGGTTTTTTTAAACATCATCACTGCAGTAATTAAATCAGCTATTCTATCTCCAAGAATTAACTACAACATCTGAGAGGTTAAAAATATCAAGAGAAACAAGTCCTGCTGCCTACCTGATAGATGGCAACAGATTGGCAGATATTGTCTACGTTGAGCAAGTAAAATCCGTAGTCTAGTAGCGTGTCAGAGTATTTGGGGTGCTTGGCTCCAAAATGCTCCCTGGACAAACACACTTCCATTACAAACTGAGGCAAGCTGAGTGCAATTTTAGAAGGGTTTTCTCTGGGATGCCCCTTACCTGGCAAGGTACACGGCGTGCTTTATGAGCTGCTCAGCCTTCTTGAACTCCCGCTTCACCACACAGGCCTGGCCAGGGGAAGGGAAGCAGTGAGGAGCTGTGCACTCATAACCCAGCCCCTCCAGACCCTGCCTCAGTGACTGCTGTTCTTCGTTTCAAAACATCATTGTGGTTATTAAAGGACTTTTCAATTATTTAAGGAAAGGAGCACAGCATTAATGAACTGATTCTATCCTGACTGAAGGGATTGTGGTGTACCTAGTCCAGACCAAAGAGGGAACAGAGCCCTTCTCAGGGAAGTTCACAGGTTAACGTGGTCACAATGGTCTCTTGTGCAGCTCTAACTCAGGTTCAGAAAGAAGAAATGGAAACAAACCCCCCCCATCCATTCTGAGACACAAACAACAATCCTCTGTCTCCTCAGGGCTCCTGAGGAGAATTCTGGGGTAACAACCTCTGAGCCATTCTGGGCAGCAAGTGAGTACCCGAAGCAAGGGAAGATTTTGGATTCACCTTTGATGCTTGTCGTAGCACATCCACCACTACTTTTACAGGCAGCCCAACTGTGATCTCCTTCATGGCTTCTATGCACCACTTATAGGCCTGTGGGACAGAGAGGCACCAACACAATTCAGCTGGAACTTCACACCATTGTAACATTCAGAAAAAATATTACCTGGCTTTGAAAGGCTGATCATTTACATCCCAAAATTTAAAATATACTTTTATATGTAGTGAATTGTCCAGTTATGTCTTAAAAGACAGGCTTAAAACTCATTTTTAAGGTTAATACTGAATACGTACGTATTTTATTTTAGTCTAAGGTTTATATTATTCCAATGACTTTTACAGACAGAACAGGGTATTTTATGATCTTTAAGCAATCCTCACAATTCCCATTGTGTAGGGCAACGCCCTGTCAGTGAACTTAGGGGTAAAGGAAAACCACTTCACAGAGTAGTTACACTTATGAGTTTTACAAAACAGGTGCAAAGACTGTGTTCTGTTGATCATTTTAAAATACTACAAAAGCTGGTTTTAATAGGTATCTTACAGATGACCAACACACATGGGCAAGGCAACACACCTATCTTAACATTAGCCAGAGTGCTGTGAAGAGCTCACAGCCTAACACAGAGCAGTGCACAGAAACAACAGTGGACAAATGAATTATTCCTGTGGCAGTGGCACATGGGCCCCAGGGAGATCAGACCCAGAGTGATGAGGAGCACCCGGAGGTGGTAGAGGCAGGGGAGCCCCCAGACAAAGCCTCACCTCGTCGTAGTGGCTCTTGGCGAAGAGCAGGGCGCACAGCTCCCCGTACAGCGCCGCCTTGTTGGCCTGCTGCCCGTGCTTGGCCAGCTTGTCCATGTAGGACTGCGCCAGCTTGAACGTCTCCTCGCCCAGGTGGTACTTGCAGTTCCCGTTCCGCACGTGCAGCAGCCTGGGGGATGCAGAGAGAGCTGCTGAGGGACTGCACGAAGCACTGCAGGCCGCAGGGGTTCACGGGGGACACTCACACGGTGCAGCTCTGCCAGCCCAGCAGGGCTGCCCTGCCTGGGGTCAGGCACACCCCACAGCCGGGCACAGGGCACTTTCAGCAGGAGTTTTTGCTGCTGGAGATGTCACAGGATTTAACCTATCGATGCAGTTTTGCATATCCGATGCTTGAACCACTCCGGTGTGGTGCCTTTGTTATTTTTCATAAAATCCATTCTTCCCAATACTGGTGAGATTCCTCTCCCAAAGCCCTGCCCGCCACAGTCTGAAATCCCTTCCACCTCCTTCCCAAAGGGTGAAACCTCGAACAGCCACAGTAAGTCAGGCAGCTCATGTTCCTGTATCCCTACACTTTGCCCCAAACCCTGAGTAGCTCCAAGTGGGCATTTTTATGCTTTGGGGTCTGGGGGAGCTCTTCACAAAAGATTTAGTCACATCCATTCCACACGAGATCCAGCACCCCCAGGAGAGAGCATTTTATTGACCCAACCCACAACAAGTCAAACACTCCCTGCTCTTCCCTCTCCTACCCTGCTGCCTTCCCATCTCAAGGATCAACACTCAAACACAGCCAATAACACCAGGCACTGGTGAAACCCACTCCTGTTTCTCTAGAGAAGTAACAGCTCCAGCTTGTGGCATTTATTTGAAATAAAAGTAAAGAATTTGTTCATTGGTGTGGGCTGATGCTCAGTGGGTTTAATGAGGTGCATTTGGGATGGGTGTGTTGTGATATTCCAAGCCCAAAGGGCAGAGCTGCATTCCCAGCCAGGGCAGCAAACACCTGCAGTGAGCAGACGTGGAATTGTGGTGAATTAACCTCCACTGCTGGAAATGTGTCATCAGCCAGTGAGTAACAGAGACTGAAAACACCAGGAAGGCTTGGGAAATCAGGACAGCACAGGGGGAGAACTGCACAGAGGGCAGGGAAGCAGAACATGAAGCTGCACTGCAAAGAGGCTCAGACTCTGACACTGGGGGTTAATGTACAGGAACAGCACCTCAGTCCTCATGTGATACATTGGGATAAAACTTCCAAACAATTGTTAAAGGGGAAGGAGTGAACAGTGAAGTTTTTGCTCAATTTTTTTCTTCTCTAAACATGTTTCCAGCTGCTCCAAGCAGAGATTCAAGCTACTGCAGCCATGCCCCCTGTAATACAGCTCAGCTCACCCTACAAACAGCCTGTCCAACACTGTTCCTCTGTTCCCCACCCAAACGCATCACCAAACTCAAACAGTAACAAGAAAGGAAATCAAGTTCCCATTTTCCTAAGCAGGGCGTGAAAGCAGGCACATGACAGATGTGTATTTGCTGCACAAAGAGAACATCAAAAGAAAAGCCCTTCAAACCCTGCAAAAGCTACACAAACTCCAGCTCTCCAGTGGGAAACAGCACCATGGCTCAAGAACTGGCAGCAAAAAGCAACACCCACATTTTTCCTTAAATAAAGTCTCAGAACCAAACACAATGTACGAGTGCATTGTGTGCCTGGCCACAGGAACATTCCAGCAACGAGAGACAGGAATTATAAAGAAATGAGAGAAGAATCAAGTAAACAGTTTCCCTACAGAGAAAAAAACATTTTGCCAACACCATTCAGTTGGGAGCTGCTCTGCAACATCAAAACCATGGAGCCCAAATCCCATGTAATGGAATAAGCCAGTGGGGATAGCACTGCAATTTAGATAAGCTCCTGGGAAAGATCGTATCCAGTGTCTGGATGCTTCAGTGATAGTGTCTAGAAACAAAGAAATCTCCCGAAAAACCAAGCTAAACCTAAGCCAATCCTCTAGGATAAGCAGAGTTTATGTGATCCAGTTCTGAGTAACAAAAAATCCTTTACTAATCCAAAGGAATCTTAGGAGATAAAGCCAAGAGGAAGAGAAAAGGCCTCAGGACGTTTATGCTAATAGCTCTGAACCTCCTTTGATGTCTGCAACAACAGCTTTTGGGGGACTAACCTCCCCCAACAAACCCAGCCTCTCAGAGCCAACACAGCAGCTTAGGAAGTCTGAAACCACCAGAAGAAAACAACCCAAGAATCAGCCAACTGTGCAACAATGAAGTGGGAGAACCACGTCCTTGCGTTATGTATTTGTACCTTATTGTTAACACAGAATAATGGGAGAAGGCAAACCAAAAGGAGCACCACAACCTCAGGAAAGCAAGGTACAAGCTCAGAGAAACCTCCCCAGCTTCTCCACAGAATTTACTGCTGCCAGGACAAGGAAACACCAAGTTGTGCTTAAATAACACAGAACCTCACACATTTTTAAACCGTGTTCTATTAATAATGCACTGTATTAATTCAACTCCCAGAGATCTGACTTATCAGCTTTAGAGCAAGAGCTGCCACTTTTGAGTGTGGTACTTTCAAAAGCTGAACTTGAACTTTGTCTCCTTAAAACTCACCCTAATTCCAGAGCAAGAAGCTCCTGCAGTGGGGATCAGGTGGTAACAACACAGAGTTTATTCTGAAGTAGAGAGTCAGTAAGCTGAGTGTAACGACTGCTCTCTGCCACAAAAAGCGTTTAGATTTTACAGATTTCGCCCTTCTCAAAGCATCTGACATTCCTTCAGGTTGGTACAACTCCCAACCAATGCTGCTGAGTGTTTGGGAGATGCCAGAACATTCCCCATTCCGCTGCTGCCTGGGGGTGATAGCCCACACAGGCCACAGTGGATGTCTGCACCAAGCAGAGCCACGCCTCAGGGCAGAAGGGTTCACTCTAACACAGGATGCTTTCTTCTAGCACAAAATCAAAGTCACTTTTCCACAACTGTTGTCCAGCAGAGACAGTTCTCTTTTTTTCACTCCCCTTTCTTTCCCTTCTTTTCATTTCTATTTGGAGAAGGTGACAGAGTTATTTTTAAGCAACTTCTCCAGCTTGCCAAAGAGCCTGATACAACGAGAAAACCTTTTTTAGATTAATTAGAAGGCAAAGGACCAAGCAGTAACTGTGGTTCTATATCCATCAGTGCCCAGTTCCAGGAAGCTGGATACGTGTGCCCAGGCTCCTGGCACCATTTCTGCAGTGCCAGCCAGCAGAACCAGCACAGCAGTGTTGCCATGGCCCTGGGCTGGCACAGGGCAGCAGCAGCTCTTGGCAAAGCCTCTCCACTCTTCGTGTTTGCCCAGCCATAAACAAGATGCAAGGCTTTTTTTGGAGCAGCTTTCCAAACAAGTATTGCTCTATATTCAGGTAAATACAGCACATGCTTTGTTCTTTGTTACAGCAGCTAGAAAAAAAACCAAATCCTATTTTAACTCTGCCCAGCAGCCTCCAGGTGCCCATGGGCACACCTGGAGTGTGCAAAAACTGGTTGGCCATGGTGAGAGCAACAAAACCGAGCCAGCTACTGCCTGCAGCTCATCATCACACACAGGGTAAGAGCAACAGAGGCCTCTGACAAGGGAATGTGAACCTCTGCAGGCCCTGAGGAACAAGACAGTTTCAAAACTCTAACAGCAAAAAAAAAAAAAAAACGTTTTCCAAATGTTTTCAGCTGTGGCTGGAGGTGCCCACAGGAACTGGACATCCAGATCTCTACCCAGTCCAGAGCTAAGTACTCAGCATGGAGCAAGAGAACTCACTGGATCTGGAATCAGGAAAGGTAAATTTTGCTTTTATTTCTGATCAACTGTATCTGTATTGTTTGCATTTGGATTTGGCATATTCTCCTTGTAGTAAACAGAACTTCAGCAAAGTCCAACACAGAACACTCCTTCACATGCAAAAATCCTTGAGAAAACAAGGGCTGCTGGACCACTCTTATTATCCAGCAGTGCCACCAATGAGAGATTACACAGGACAGCAAAACATTGGGGTTTTTAATCCATTGTACTGTGCTGCCAACTCACAAGCTGAAAATCCAGGGATTAGTGTAAAACAAGCACCTCCTGATCTTCAGCTGTAGCCAGGAAAGTGCAGGTGCAGGTGCAGCAGAACACTAAAGGCTCATCTGGAGCTCGATGGCTCCAAGGTGTCCCAGGAATTCCAGGTGGGCTCACCTCACACAGCACTCCACAGCCCGGAACCAGTGCAGGATCTCATCGTGGAGGGTGCACAGCTGAAGGCAGGAAAGGAAAACCTTCTCAGCATCACTGTACCAGCCTGCATCTGACAGGAACCCCCCTGGAAAAAACCGGCAACAAACAGAAATGTGAAGAGCAAAACATTTTCAAGAGAAAAAGGGTTTGCTCAGGTCTTGCAAGATGATCACTTATTTCATAAACCTGCTTCTACAGACAGAAATCCTGTCAAGGTCAAACCCTCCAGGCCTGACCTGGAAAGGATGAAATGTAAGAGGAGAATTCTCCTACAGCTGAAGTATGAAATAATACTTTGATTTAGGGTGGGTTTTTTGGTATTACATAGTTTTCCTACAGATTTCTGTCAAGAAAATCTCACCAGCACTAAAATAATGCAAATTCCTCATCACATCTGCAAACCAATTTTAAACACAAACTGTTTGAACTAAAAAAGCCTATATATTCTCAGAAATTAAAATCCACCATATATCCTTTAAGACACCAAGTAGCTTTCTAAAAATTCCATTCCAGAACACACACATTCTTTAAAAGGCCTGTCTTTAACAGGAAAAAAAATTATGTTAGATTAAGTGAAGCTTGCAGGAGAGAAAGCAAAGAGCCCATGAGCAGCAGTTACCTAACACAAAGCCAATCTGGATTGCTTTCTCTTTCACAGCAGCGTCTGACTCCGCGATGTAGGAGCACCGTCGGCTGAAGGAATAGGCCAGGACAGAAGCCACCTTGACTCCATGGTCCATCAGGGCCTGGAAACAGTGATGGAGCAGGTGTCTGCCACAAAAGGAAGCACAGCTCGGTTACACAGGAAGGTCTGAAGGCAGTCAGAAGGCTCTCGTGAATTCAAAGCAGAGCAATGAAGCCCGAGTGAGTGCAAGCCCCTGCGAGGCTGCAGCTGATGGGTCCCAGTCGTTGGGTGATCCCACACAAAGGCAGAGCACGCCAAGTCCTCCACAAGGACATCCCCGGTGGGAGCAAACACAAGCTGCCCATACAGGATTACCCAGCGAAACAACAGTTTCCAGCCAGAACTCCCCAGGGAGGAGGCCTCACTCCCCCCTCCCCCAGCAGCCGCAGACAAATGAGCAGTGATGCCTCATTAACATCACACAGCTATGGGAGGGACGCTGGCTGAGGCTCAGAGCTCATCCCGGTTACAAAGAATCTGATCCAAAACACTCCAGTTCTGTAACACCACAAACTGGAATATTTACTGACAGGAAAACTCCTCGAACTGGGGCAATCCTGTCAGCTTCCCTCAGGATTCGCTAAATCAGCAGGAAACGGGTGCTGTGAGTGCCACTGCTCAGGGGCTGTCTGGGCACCGACCTCTCGGCGTTGAGCAACTGGGGGGGTTTGCATCATTTGTTTTTCTTGTTTGTGCCCTTTTTTAACCTCTCTTCCTCGATGGAGAGATTAAGAGCTGAAACGAGAATTACTGATCTGGTAAGATACTCACCTTTTATCTAAAGCTCGTAGCACCTTTGCAAAAACTTCTAGTTCACAAAATTCACTACCCAGCTGGCACAAGCGGCCCTGTTGGTAAAGCTGCAAAAAAACATCCAAGTTAATCTTAAAATTTAAGATGGAGTTTTTCTGGGAAATTCAGCTTACTAGTACAGATAACTTGTGATGAAATCTAGACTCCAAAGCATTGAAATACAGCAGGAGAAAAAGCAAGTTCCAGTACCAGAAGATTTCACCACAGGAGCACAACTTCAGTGTTAAAAACTGAGCTATGAGAGGTCCATAGGTGGTTTCAAGGGGTTTTTTTTAATCTATGGATGTATTTCCAGGTGTTTGTGTCCTTCTGCATCACCAAAACACTGCCACACGTAAGCTACAAACCCAAGACAAAACCATGAAACCCTTACAGTCAGCAAGAAATACCATTAACAGCTTTGATCCCAAGTGCTTTCAAAACATGCTTAAATGACACATAATCTAGGATACAGCAATGCAAATACATCAGATATAAAGAAACCCAAACCCACAAGTTCTGCAAGGGGTGAGTCACCAAAATCCACCACTAAAGACAGGCATGGGCCCTGTCCCCATTTACACCTGAGCTCACACAGGTAATTCCCCATCAGTAAATGGCAAATCTGCAGTCTGTTCATGCATTTATTAAAAGCAATGGCTTGCTTTATGCCCAAAGTGATTTGTGCCTGCAGATAAGCAAATTTATCAGCTGAGTTACTCATAACAAGCCACAGACAGTTGTCCATGCAGTGCATGGCTGAGTTCTGCCACATCAGGCTGTAAAGGCTGTGGATTTACACAGGTACAAAGGGATTGTGCAAATAAATGTCACAAAAAGCCACTGTGATCTATTAATTCCCATTATCTTGAAGGCCCTGACCCAGAGATGAGCACAGGAAGGTGCATGACCTCAGCAAGCACCACTCCACACCTGCCACTGCCACAGGCACTATCAGGGCTTGAATGAAAACATTAATATTCCTCCCAGTTTTAATAAGGTCTTAAAACGCTTCCAGTGATAAGCATCTGGTGCCTTTTCTGGTTCACCTTTTTCTCCACAAACACTGGGAGCTGATGAATTCATATTCCAAACACAGCATGTGAGAACATCTCCAGCCAGAAATTTAGTTTTTAATCAACTCTTCTTATAAAAGCACACAACACTGACTCTAGAGCACAGCAAATTTGTTATTTTAACAACACAACCTACAAAAAAAACCTTCAAAAATACTTTGACCTAATAACGTCAATTGCCAGAAATGAATGTTTTCCTTTCTGCTATCTATTTTGCTGGGGGAACATACCAAAAAAGGAAGTGTTTTAAAAACCAGAGCAAGTTTGCATGCAAAGTTACTGCTCAGATAAAGCAGCGTGTCCCTGCACTTCAAAGGGATCAGAGCTCCTGCTGGAGCCTCTCTGGCACTGAAGGAACAGCCAGGCTGCTGTATTTAAAAGCTACAGTCATGGTTAAATGTTCTCATTTCTTCAGCACAGCTGTCTCACAGTAAATGTTCCATAAAACCTAAAATGTATTTTGTGCAGTAAAAAATAAAAAGGCTGTTTAAATTGCCTGGCATTCTGTGCCCACAGTGAAGGTGGGCATCCCATCAATTATTGATGAGATCATTTCTGGAGGAAGCTTGGACACATCCCCAAGCTATTGTAGCAGGATTTAAAGCAACCAAAAATACTCTCACGTTTCACAATTCCCAAGCACAATATCACTCCCTCCCTCACCTTGCAGCGCTAACCAAAAATCCCAGGGATTCCTCCTTTATCAAAAATTAACCGTAGTAAGACTTTAAAAAATTTATACATTTATGAGGTTACATAAACACATCTTGTAAGGAGAGAATCCCTCTGACAGGAGATTTTGGAGCTGCCAAGGAGTAAATGGCCTGGCGGGGTGGGAGGGAGGGGAAGGTCCCACAGGACCCTCAGTTTTGGTACATCAATAATTTCGGGCACATGTCAAGTTTGGCTTGGGCCCCAAAGTCCAGGCTGCAATTCTTCACTGCTCTAACTTGAAATACAACATCTTTGGGACCTTTACTACCCCTGTAACCCCTTCCCTCGACACACTGGCAAACATTTTGAGGAATTAACTCAGCTGGACATCTCTTGGAACTGTTGTGGCTGTTACAGCAATATTTTCAAATGAAATTTGACATGGAAATAGTGAGTATATGTCAAACTGTGAAGTAATTCCAGGAGATTCAGTAACACTCATTGAGAAGCAGTTGGGAGGACTGAAGAAACGATTCTCTTGTCAAAGCTCCGGAGAGACAGAATTCCTGACCACAGCCTTGCTACATAACACGAAAACAAAACAGTGATTCAAGAAAAACATGCCCTGACATGAACACAGAGCTCTGGACTTCCAACGAACTATTCTGTTCTGAAGAGAAATGTCTTTTAGACACCAGCTTAACCTATGTGGAACTTACCAGGGATTCACTCTCCTTTAACTATGGAAAAATGACTCAAAGTCTGCAAGATGACTCCCAACTCCACCAGCTCAGGCTGACACATGAGTGCTGGCACTGAGGACAGGTATAAATTTAATATACAGGTGGATCACTGCACACATCCCAATCCAGCTGTTGTGCACAGCTGTGAGAAACCCACCACAAACCTTCTTCAGGATCTAAGGCTGAATGTTGAACTGCACGTTCTGGTGGGTGTGATACAAAAGCTGCACGTTGTGGTGTCCCCAATTAAACATTTAAATGACATTAGCTTGTAAGTTTATTATTACATCATAATTCTATTAAAGTTCTTGTCTTTCCCTGGGTAGATTGAGCTTAAAAAAACCCAAAAAACAACCAAACTTTCTCTAAACATAATAAAAATAATTTTAAAAATAATTTTTTTAAAGCAGATGGGGGTTAATTCCAGCTAGCTGTGCAAGGATCCTCTAGAAGAGGAACTGAAGAAGACGCAATTTGAAAAATATGCTCCTGTTGCTCCAGTTTGGAAGAGGATTGAAAAACATGGATATTCAGTAAGAATGACAGAGGAAATCCAAGGAGCTCCCCAGCATGTTTTGTAATGCCTGATAATGTAATATGGAGCACCAGGCCAGACTGGGGAAGGACAGTGCACTTAAACAGCAGCATTTGGGAAAACAGCTGGGCTGAAACCACCATCTTCCTTCCCCACTCAACAGGGAAGGAAAAAGTTTTCCTGAGTCAACAGTTCACTGAATCAATCTGTTGACAAATGACTCATTACAGAAAACAATCAGAAATTTAGGTACATTCCATGCTTTTAAATCAATTTCAAAATCATCTACAAACTCTCTGGACAGGCGCTGCTTCTACTGGATACTGTTTGAGGCATAAAAACCAGGAAAATTCCAGCTCTCCTTGGAAAGCATGATGCCAGCTACCAGGCTGATCTGTACAGACCTCAATCAAATAAATAACTAAGAAAAAACTCGATGTTATTGAACGAGCCTGACTTCAGAGAAAACTTTTGGAGGCCAGTGCTTGCACACCCCAAACATTCCCAGCTGCTCTGCTCTCTGGGCCAGAGCAGCACAGTTTGTGTTTCACAGTCCAGCACAAGGGACACAAAGTCTGAGCCTCACAGCCACACACGTGTGAGATTCTCCTCAGGAACTGCAAAAACCCAGCCTGCTTTGAACTTAAATCAGCCCAGAGGAAATGAAGTGGAAATAGGAATTATTGTTCAGCAGGAGCTCAACACCTCTGCTCATGATGTGACCTCATTATCTCAATTATGATGAGTTCTGCTGTCTCACACTCAACAAGGATACTGAAAAGGTAGGGACGTTGGAGGATATTGGGCTGAGGAAACATGCTCCATGGTCAGAGGTTAAAATAAAAAGGGCAATCTGAGTAGTACAAGTTAGAAGACAAGAAGTGTCAAACCAGTAAAGACATAACAAGGAAAGACAGTTCAGTTCACATCTAAATTTAGACCGTAGAAATAAGGCATGTGTTAATAATAATAACTGGCAAGAACTCATGAGGTAATGATTCTCCTCCACTGCGAGGCTTTAATTTGAAGAGGTGACAGGAGGCTCTGATTTAACCCAGCAGCATCCAGTGCAGTCCTGCTGCACACTCTGCTCCAGCCAGGGCACAGGAGAGGCTGTACCTGGGTGTGAAGCCATCCCTGCTCCCACACATCCACCTCGTTTCCGACCCCAAAACACAGCAGCACCAGGGGAGTTCCATCTCTGTGACCTCCCCCTGGGGGCACAGCAGAACCCCTCAGCAGGAGGCTCTGGGATGCTCTGCCTCCCTCACACTCTGTGACCTTGGTTGTATTTCCCTGGGCAGGGAAGCTCAGGACTGAAGCAGCAGCACAGCCACACTTCACTTCAGGGGGAGTTCACCCTTCTCACTCTCATCAAATACCCTGCAGACTGAAGCCTTGGGACAGGCTTGCTTTATTGCAGTGGGCAGAAATGATGTTTATAATGATTCTCCATCAGTAAACTCAACCTGTGCTGCAATGCAGAGAACGGACGTTCTGCTGCTTGTTGTGAGCAGTCAGCAAATTCCTGTTTGTTCGTTTTCTTTGGTTCAAAGAATACCCAAACGTGACAGAAACCAAATTAATGTCGTCTCCAACTGCCCCTGTGGTTAATGAGCTCACCAGAAAACATTCCAAGAACAAATTATTATCAAGAAAAATCAATTGTAAGCAAAGAGAAGCACACAATCCAGAAAAGTCATTCCAAAAGGAAAATAAACAGGGGATGAAACTCCTCGTTAACCAATACAAGCCCAAGGTGAGGCTGCCACTGTGTAACTGCAACAAATACCTGGGACAGAGAACACTAAAGCAGAGAAGCACCTTGAGAACCAAAGTCATGAGATAATTATGCAAAATAGGGTATAAAGCAGAGGCACAGGGGGAAAGAACTGAAATCTGTGTAAGACACTGACTAGGGAGTTCAAAATCTGACTTCTGCCAACATAAACTCGATTTTCTACACAAACACCCTCCCACAAAACATTATCCTCACCCTAACAAACTACAGAATATAATAAGTTGATTTTTCAGGTGTCTTTTCTTGGTTGGTTAGGTTGTTTTGGTTTGGGTTTTTGGGGGTTTTTTTGAGGACTTGCAGTTTATTCCAGCTGTCACTAGTTTTTAATATACAACTCTGGCATTTTGCTCATAAGCTCAATCTCAGTTCAGTGAGATCCAGCATATTTCTTTCTTTGGCCTCTAAAAAACTACACACCCCCTCTCTCATCCTCCCCCCCTTGCCCCCCCAAAAAAAAAACCAAGCAAGAGAACCTAACTAGTTTAACTAGGAAAAAACCCAACCAGGATATACACAAACCTGGCAAACACCCAAAGGAAACAAAGTATGAAATGTGTGCACATTTTTATTTTTTCCCCCCCAGAGGCAGGTGTTACTTGTAACAATACCAGTTATTAAGCTCCTCAACATACAGCTGTGATTAATAAGACATTTAAATATTTTTTGGCTCAAATGGAGGCTTGGAAATTTCCAGGATATCCTCACAAGCATCCTGCTCTGCCTCTTATTTTTCTAATGGTTGCAAGGAAAAGTCAAACAGTGCTTGAAAAAAGAGCTATGCAGTGAAACCCTGCTGAAGCAGTGCAGGCTTGTCGTTTTACCACCATCATGATTATTTGATAGTGCCTTGTTCTGAGCTTTAGTCACTGTTTGAGAAGGCTCCAGAAAGGTAAATACGCTCAGTATGAGGAACCTGCCTGTTCCTGTCACCTTGCAGCAGAACCCACTCCTTATCAAACCCCAAGAACATCCTGCAGCTATCCCAGATCGATTCCCCAGCCAGGTTTATAAGGCACGTCCCAAAAGTTAACATTTCTGGAAGATGTAGAAGTAAAACAAATTGGATTTGTTAAGGAATGGGAAATAAAGGCAGCACGTTATGACAATAGAGCCAAACACTGGATTAGAGCACCCTGGGGAACAAAACCAAGACACTGCTGGCATTTTCTTCCCTTTCAAACAGCAGCACATTGACTGCTATGCTGCTGTACCTCACCTACAGCTTCTGAATTAACCTGGTAAACCTGGCAAAAGTTAAATTTGAGTGTTCATACCAATAACTAGGATAAAAAATTTTTGTATGGCTGGAGACAATTAACATCCACAGATCAAAATGAAATGACTGATACCACCTTTTACTTTTTGCAAAAACCAGTGGCAGTTTCTCAAGTGTCACAAACCATGATTAATACCTAGATAAGCAACTATTACTTACAAGTTATACCTGAAAGATTTGAAATATTTTTATTCCTTTTAATCATTACAGAATGAAAGTAATATAGGATGCTAACAACTAACTGACACCCCCACAACACAGCAGCAACAAACACCACATAGGCAAACAAATATTTAGAGGTCTTCCAGTCTTGTCTTACTCCAAAGAACGTTAGTGGCTTTGGGGAAATTCTACTGCTTTAAAGAACTCGATGATCAGGATTGATGGAACATGGCTCACCACAATGACATTATATCTAATATCCACCTGATATTCAAAATAACTGCCCAGAACGAGAACAGCAAAAGAAGCACCACACACACTGTGAGAGGGATGCTGTCCCCAGCCTAACTCAATTCAGCTGCCCCCGAATGATACTTTTGATGTATTTGATGCTGTTGTCACCCAAATACAGACTCAAGAACCAAGTGTTCTATAGGAGCACAGAGAATCACAGGATGGTTTGGGAGGGAAGGGACCTTGAAGCAGTTCCAACCCCTGCCAAGGACAGGGATGCCATTCTCTAGACCAGGTTACTCCAGGCCCCATCCAAGTTGGTTATCCTACAGAAAAGATGACACTGAAGGCATGGAAGCCCAGCCTGCCCTTGGAAGCCATGGAACACCCACTGCAGGGATGGCCCAGTTTGGTTCATTCTGTACCAGGACATCCCATAGGTGTGGGTTGGCACGAGCAGTATCGGTGCACCTGACAGAGTCCTAAAACTCCTGTTGTGAAACACAAAAACTACAGGAAAAGCACGGGGAATGGCTTCAAACTGACAGAGAAGAAGTTTAGATTAGAAAAAAATATCTAAGTTGGTTAGGCCCTGGCACAGGGTGCCCAGAGAAGCTGCCCCATCCCTGGAAGTGCCCGAGGCCAGCTTGGATGGGCTTGGAGCAGCCTGGGACAGTGGGAGGTGTCCCTGGCTGGGGTGGAATGAGATGATCTTTAAGGTCCCTTCCAACCCAAAGCAGTCTGTGATTCTGTGCAATCACTGTCATTAACAATACCTGTAATATCAGTACAACACAAACACTATTCTGGGGACAGGTATTTATCACATTTATCACCTGCCCAGCAAGATGACAAACCCATGTACCCAAGCAGATACTAGAGAGTCTCCTCAGAAATCAGATGTGCTGCTGGATCTTCTTCATCATGGAAGAACTTCACATGAACCTGCTTCAAAGCAACCACTCAAGAGTGCTAATAAAAGCATAAAAAGTCAATGATTTATCAAGCTCACCTACAGATAAGTTTTTAAACAGCTAGGAGTAATACATACTTGGATACTTCCATCATGAGAAGGAGGCTTTGTTTCATGTTTTTAAAAGCCACAGAGCACCATCCTCTCACTTGAATGAGCATGAGGACAGGCAATGCCAAGGAAGTTTACTTATCAATGGTTATGCCTACAAACACCTGAAAGTAACCCCCAAACACACTTCCACATTGCGATTTCCATATCTTTAGTCTTTAGCTGATAACTACCATGTGTCAATCACATCATTATCTGTGAGCATGCTCATATGCCATAAAAATGAGCTTCCATCCTTCTCAGCGCTTAACGCAGACATGAAATAACCAGGACGTGGAAAATGTACATGCCTGTTTCCATGCTAGAGAAGCAATTTCCCTGTCTCCAGTGAAGATTTTCCTTATAAATACTGCTACTCTCCCTGCATGTGATGGGTCACTACCCCTGGTTCATAAAGGTTAGTCTAAAGAATTCATTTAAAAACTCCTAAATTTTTAGAAATTTGCTGGCAGAGGAAAGAATGGCTATTCCTCATCTTAGGTTTTTATAGACATTGTTTCTCCCCTGATGAATGCTCATTTCCAGCTGTTCCTGCACATGAATGAAATGCCTGTTTAGAGGACAATAAGAAATTAATGGACCATCTCAGTTCACCTCTTACACCAAATCTGTATATTCCAGGGGCAGCTGAACGAGGAACAGCCCTTTCACCAAGGAATGATTTAATGCTAATAAACCACAGCATTAAACAACTGTCCGTTCTTTCCATCTGCTTCCTACCAGATCATTTATACTAGACTGACATCACCGTCTCCAATACA
>VZTJ01003534.1:508457-529640 GCA_013397795.1 Orthonyx spaldingii
CATCAAGAAGCAGAAGGGCTTCTGCTCGGCGGAGCCGGCCGAGGTGTGCGCGGCCCTGCGCAAGGGCTTCATCGCCTGCCACCGCGCCATGTGGAAGAAGCTGCGTAAGTCCCCGCGGACCCTCCGCGCCCCCCGCCGCCCCCGCTGCGCCGCTTCCCGGCCGCCTTCTCCGCCCCCTCTCCCGCACTATTGTGAGCTCCCTGCGTCCCTGCATCGCTGCCGTCCCCGCGGCACAGCGCGGGAGCGGAGCCCGGCCGCCGAGCCGAGTAATTCGGGAAAACAAGGAAAGCTGGAGGGCACGCTGGGAGAAGAAGGATGTAAACACAGGGCGAGGACACGCTGTTGTGTTACGTAGCTGGGGATGGTGCGGTGGTAGGGCTGCAGTTTGGTTTCAGGGTGTTTGTTACACGTCGGTCTCCAAATTCGATTCATTGGGAAGGTCTTCATCTTGTTGCTTTAGGGAATCGCACTGAACTCCCCCTTAGATTTCCCTTGCATCATAAAGAGAAAGAACAAAAAGTAATTTTGACAAACTGAAATGGGCTGGGAAGGGTGTTTTTTTCCCTAACTGTGCTTCCAACTGTTTTTATGAGTCCTGGTTGAAGGACTGAAATGTGGGTGGTTCATAACTCGCTCATGTTGTTGTGTGAGCATGGGGGAATACGCGGTGTCCCTGGCAAAACAGAAAACAGACTTAGCATCCTGAGGATGATTTTGATACATATAAACACATCATTATGTATTTATGTATATAATAGTTGTTTATTTGCACTGGCATCCAAGTTGGGGTTGTAAATAAGTAAATGTTAAGGAGAGGAGCATGCCCAGGCAAGTGACAGTCATCATTCCTATACTCATCCTGCTCCCCGAAGTCTTGTGAGGCTGCAGTTTGAGTTTCTGAAAGGCTTTTTTCTTCGTAAGATGAAAGTTCTGACTTAGAGTGGAGTTGTTTATATAGAATGTGTAGAATGTATGTGTATTGTTTATGCATTTAGGCATTCAGAAACCTCAGAGAAAAAGCAAGAGCAGTGTACAGCGTGTGGAGGGAGGTGTGGAACACAGTAAAACTGGATCCAAAATAGTGACAGTGACAGTTGGGCTTGGGAGGGAAACCTGAAAAGCAAGAATTGCACTCGGAGCACCCCGGGCTGTCAACGAAGTGATTCAGGAGGGTGGGGGGGAAATTATAATTTCAAAACAGTTTCATTTTCCTTTTTCTTGAATAGCAAAATGGAGAAGTTGTGCAAATGTCAGATACTCGAGAAGATACGGGGGAAGGAACAGAGAGTTTGGGGGCACACTGGTGCTGGCACAGAGGGAAGGGGGTGAATTTTAGAAGCACCAGAACTTGACCACAGCCTTGGCAATGGGGTGTGCGAGCTCCTGGGCTGCAGGGCCGGGTGATAAGGAGCGAAATGTGTGAGCAGGGGGAGATGGCATGACGGGGGAAGATAAGGAGTTCGGTTTTCTGGCTGTTGTGTCCCCGGTGTGTTATTTGTCACTGGAACTCAGTGTGAGCACCGAAAGCAGGGAGGAGAAGTGCAGGAAGCTCTGTTTAGTAATGGGTGTTTAGCAAACAGCACCGGGGCTGTGGAAGCAATTTAAATTGTTGTGAGACACAACACAGCTCTGGCTGGGAGCCTCTGATGGCATTTCGAGGTGGGCTGTTTAGTAAACTCCAGAGCATGTTTGCTCCTCCTGGTTCCAGCTGCACGTGCTCAACAGCCTGAGTTTTGTGGGACAAACCCATCATTATCTCTAGTTTAAAACTCCATCCTGTGGTACAGAATCCCAGTGTGAATTCTACTGACAGGCAATAATTTTCCCCATTATCACGTGTGTGTTGGTGACACTGTGGACATGAAATGGAGACTGGGTATGTTGGTGTCTTGAAGTGTGTGGGAGAATGGTTTGGAATTTCGGGGTGGAGGATGGAGCCTTTATTGCTTCCAGTTGGCTGTTGGAAGGGAAGCTTGCACTCGACTGCTCACTTGGTTGTTGCCAGTTCTGGGGTCATCCCCTGTGTCTCCTGGGACAGACACAAACCACAGTGATCGTGACAGTACCAGAAAAACTAAATCAGGAAAACACCCCTTTGTCATCGCTGATCATTTTTTGTGATCGTTTTTTCTATAGTAATAAAATTCCCTAAATGCTGAAGAGCTTCCGGAGTAAAAGTTCATTTTGGAAGCTACAGAATCAGTTGAGTTTATGAGTTCAAAGTTACAAAGCTGAGTGTGAAGGGCAGTGGTTTTCAAGTGGGGGGGCAGGGGGGGAATATTTTAGAAAGATGTTCTGTTGATGCTCCTGATCCATGGAGGAACTGGGTACATGGATTTGATTTTAATACTTGAGCTCAGAAGAAAACCCAGCAGTTTTGACACTTTTGCTCATTTCTGGTGAGACACAATCTCTACAGAGAGAACTGTGCTGTATCTAATACTTGTCTCTGAACAGGAGCAAGGCATGAGCTACAATCCCTGGATGACAGGCAGATAATTCCTGTTTTTGTTGAGCCTCAAATCTGAGGCTGCTGTGTCATTCTTTCTCCCACAAGTGGGTGATTTCCCTCTCTCTGCTCCCCATCCCCATAAAGACTGATTTGACTCTCTAATATATTTTATTGCTGTTCAGGGGTTGTTACACTGACAGAAACTCATTAGTTGCAGCTTGTTTTCTGTTAAGTGCATAGTTGAAGTCCTCATTACCACTTGGCTCCCTCCCTTGTTTGCTTTCCATTTGGAATGTGTTAGATTTAATATCCACGGTTAAAACTGCCAGACAAAGTACTTCCAATAAGCTGATTGAATGTTTGTGTTCTTGAAATGAAGCTGCTCCTAGGGAGAAAGTGTGTTTTAGTATTTAGAACACAAAGCTAGAACTGTAGGAATTTAAATGTTTAAATTATGCTGGATGTCTTGGTAGCTCACACTGAGGAAATGCAGCTTTTATCTTCATACTGCCTGTGAATTCTGCTTCTCCAAATTCTCCTTCTCCATCAGCTCTCTTCCATGTCTTCTTCCCCCAGGCACCTGTACATCATTCAGTGGCACTAGAACTTAAGTTCCTCATTTTTGTGATTCTGTTTAAAGCTTTAGAAGTTTAAAATATCTGTTTTCACAGAGGGTAAGGTGTAACTGTGTTTTCCTTTTCTTTCCTGGTGTGTTTGCTGTTTGTTGTGCCACAGGCACAAACAGAGAATACGGTGCTTTGGCAGCCTGGGTTGGGTATTTCCTGCAAACAGCTTGTGTCACAGTGGAGTTTTTGTGTTGTGCTGTGTGAGCCTGACTTGTGAAGTGCAGGAGATAGAATGTGACAGGGAGATGAGGCTCCCTTTGGAGTTTGTCTGAAGACGTGAGTGGGTGCAGTGAAGAAGAAACATGAGGTTGCTGTTGACAGTTGGAATCAACTGATAACTGGGAGCTGGGCTGGGGAGGAGGGTGGTGTGGCTGGGCCGGCTGAATGGGGGTGTTGTCTCAGTCAATTTGTGCACTTTGGGGAGAAGATGAACTTGAGTGTGTAGACACAAAAATAGGAAAGGCATGAAAGAAATTTGGGTTGGAGGTAACTGGAGAGAGTGGTGGAACAGCAAGTTCATAGAAGTGGTTTGAGGGCAAAGCAGTTGAGAGGGATTTCCCTGACCATGTGTAGTTCACACCAGTGTAGGTGTGCTATTCCTCTGAATTCCAGGGATATCTCCTGTAGAATTTAAGGAGAGCATCCTGAGAGAGTCTGCATTATTCATTCCTCCAAAGGGAAATGGGAATAAAACATTTGAGATGTTATTCAGCTAAAATGTTGTTGTTCAGCCTATGAAAGTAAAGGAACAGTATTTCTCCCTTCCAAGGGGGAATGTCCACAAGTCCTGACTGCCAATCAAATATCCAGACCAAGTAACTGAGTTTACGACATTTCTATTCTTCGGGCAGGGAATTGAAGAGTAAACCTCAATGAAACACTTGGTTCATGCTGTCCAGCCCCCAAGCAGCACATCTTCCCTGTGTTCTCCTAGTGATGCTTGGAACATCAGACCAGAGGAGGCAGCTTTCAGAACCCTTTCCTGGTGCTTTGCTCCTGTGTCAGTTTGAGCTGAGGCTTGGGAGGGAGTGAGGGGACCTGGGGACACGGCTTGGCCTGGCTGTGGTTAAACTCAGGCTGTGTTGTACCATCCCACAAACCTCTGAGACGCCCTTCACGACACTCCCAGTTCCGCAGAACTAAACCCATGCTTTTTGTCTGCTTTTTGCCTCATTTCTCCTTGCAGCAGAGTGGCCCAAGACCATGACAGGCCTGCCCAGCACGTCGGGGACCACGGCCAGCGTGGTGATCATCCGCGGCTCCAAGATGTACGTGGCCCACGTGGGCGACTCGGGAGTGGTGCTGGGGGTGCAGGATGACCCCAAGGACGACTTTGTGAGAGCTGTGGAGGTGACACAGGACCACAAGCCAGAACTTCCCAAAGAAAGGGAGAGAATTGAAGGCCTTGGGGGCAGGTGAGTGTCTGCTCTCACTGAACTAAGCTTGAGCGTTTCGTGGGAGGGCACACGAGGAGCTGAATCTCAACTATTTCTCTTTTGTCCTCTTAATATTTTTTTACAGTTTATTGGGGAATAAATTACAGGGATCCATTGTTACATGGTTGTGTTGTTTGCTAGTGGTTTATGGTATATCCAGAATTTTAATTTCCTGGTGGATCACACAGCTGAGGGGTGGTTACAGTTCTAAATGTTCACCAACAACTTTTTGCACGTGGAGATGGTGATTTTGGGCCTCTTTTCCTTTAAATTCTGAGGAACTTGCAGGTTGGGCAAATTGCTGTTCCACATAGGTAAAATGATATGAGGTCTGGAATATCCAGTTTGTCAAAACACTGTAATTTCTCAGGCATTCTGCATTGTCCCTGAGATGACAATGGCAGCTGTTGAGTAGGCTCCTCAAAGCTTCTGCTTAGGGAACATTAGAAAAATCCTGGATTTGAAACAAAACCCTGCCTTTGTTGTGTTTAACACCACAGTTTAGCACCTGTCTTTCCATGAGCCATTCCTTCCCTGGCAGGAGCTGGCAGATGTTGGAACATCTGAGCTGGGGTGCATTTTGTGTTCCCTGGCAGTGAGGGGAAGCAGGCAGGGCTCTGTCAGGTGGCACAAATGTTTGGAGACAGCCCCCAGGGCTCAGGTCTGGGAGCTCTGCGTTCTCCCAGTGCCGCAGCAGATGGACGGGCACGGTTTCCTCCTCGGAGCAGGGATCACTGAAGGTTTTCCTGTTGACATCATTCATCTGGGAACCCTGTCAGCCCATTAGCCTTCAGATATTTGTGTCCCTGGCAGGTGGGAGTTGATCAGGGGCTGTTATCGGTGGTTTTGCAGAAAGGATAACCTGCAGTTTTGCTGTAGGATTTGGAGCTGTTTCTCAGAGATTGGAAATCTCAAAGAAGCATTTCTTGAAACTTAGTATCTACAGGAATGGTTAATTTTTAATTTTTTAAAATTTTTACTGGTGCTTCTCCTGTTTTTCCCAGGCTGGCTGTGAGGCACATGGTAGGAGCGAGGTGGAACTGTGCAGCTGTGCTTGGGAATGTCTTGTCTTTCATGAGAGCAAGCTGGGAACAGTTAAGGGGAGAGCATAATGGAATCTTCCATTAAAATGTTATTTTCCCAGTAACAGTCTGAGTGTGGGATGAAGTTTTGTTTCCAGTAGTGACTGAAGTGAGCTTTGTGTGGTCATTAGTTGTACAAGTGGATGAGATCCAGTTTTCGGATGTGGTGTTTGTGACTTTGCCGTGCTCTGGATGGAGCTGAACATGCCCTTGTTGTTAAGGCCTTTGAAGTGTCAGGAAGTGCATCTTGAATGGCTTCAGCATGAGGAATCCTGAGGCTGTTCCAGAGCTGCTCAGTTTCTAATTACCAATGGCTGTTCCTTGGATGAAAGGAACTTTCAAGTATCCAGTTCCCAGCTTGGTTGGGACCAAGCCTTGCTGGTTCCTGGTTTCATTAGCTCTTATTCCTTGATGGTTCATACTCCATTCTTCTTTCTTTCCTGTCTGACACAGCTGCCCCAGTTATTTGCTCTGCAGCTCCTTTGGCCCTCCAGTGCCATCTGGGAGAGCTAAACCAGTCCTCAGTGCCTCAGAGCAGGTGTTCACATGCAAATACAGAGCTGTTCTCCCCATATCCTGCTTCCTGCACCAGCCTGGGACAGTTCCTCTTTTGTGCCTGCCTCCTGTTGGTGATCCTTCCATTAGGGAAATCCTTTCAGGAGGCGTTTCTGTTCTTTCAACTGTGCCATGCTGCTCTGTACAGCCAAACTTTGGGAGATGGAGAAGACTGAAGGAGGGACTGTGTGGTGTTTACACCTGAGTGAGCTGGTGTTGATGGTCCTCTTCTGAGGGAGGCAAATTCACTTCTGCTCTGTCTGACAGATTGAAAAGAGACTCTTGCATGTGTTGTAACCAGCCAGAATTTCTTCTAGGTCTTCATTCCCTTGCTTTTTGTTTTCTTCTGCCCTTCATCTCTGACCTTTCCCCTTGGCTTTATATGGAATTATCAAAGTGCTGTCACGTGTTTTGAAACACTTCACTGTGCTGTGGACTTCCCTGAGGGCGCCGTCATTGCTGCCTCCACATTTGCATATTTAACTGGTTTTGCCTCACTGGCACCAACTTCCTGTTGCTGTCTGACCGTTTCCCTCTCTGGTGCTTGCAGTGTGATCAATAAATCCGGCGTGAACCGCGTGGTGTGGAAGAGGCCCCGGCTGACCCACAACGGCCCCGTGCGCCGCAGCACCGTCATCGACCAGATCCCCTTCCTGGCCGTGGCCAGAGCCCTCGGTGAGTCCCTGCCTGCCCGGCTGAGCCACCACTGCCTCACTCCCCTGAGCTCACTTTATCCCCTGGGTTGCCAAAACACAGAGTTTTTAATACAATAGTGCTGCATTTTTGGAATAAAGCTGTAAAAGGTGGCATTGGTGAGAGAACAAGGTGCCTTACAACTTGCAGGGTTTTCAGTGCCGGTCCTACAAGGATGGGATTTAATTTTGCCATCAACTGGTCAAAAATTACAGTCCCATTATCTCAGTAATAAAGAGACAAACATACTCTCCCTCCTGGAGACACTCTGGGCTTGAACATTTTTGTTTGCACCAGAAATTAAGTTTTGCTGGATGGTGTATGAATTGCTTCAGTCTTTGTTTAGTGGAGAACCTTTTTTTTTTTTTAAGACTTGGCATAGAAGGGGGTGAAAGTCACATCTGTTTAACTATAGCTTGCCTTTATTGGGAGCACTAGAAATGCGAGACTGTCTTTGAGGAACACCTCATTCCAAGGCCAAAATTCATATTGCAGTACTAGAAATCTTGTGATGAATGGTTTTTGGGAAATACTACTTAACTGAATTATTGGGTACCTTTTACCCATGAGTGTTAGTGTTTCTGGTCATTTCTCCCCTTAGGTTTCATTGCAGAATGCCAGTCTTTGTTCATTTTTTTCCCCCTTTGTGCAGTGAAGAATCTTCTATCCAGATATACCCAGCATAGGTTTGATTTTATGAAATTGTGGTGTCATGTTTTACCTGTAAGAGCCGTCCTGCGCTGTAATTCCAGCGTGGCAGGGCCGTGGCAGTGCTGTCAGTGCTCCTGGGTCAGCTGGCAGCGCCCATGGGGACAGGCTGTTCTGGGATCAGGCTCTGGATAATTCTAGAGCCTTGCTGTGTCTTATTTCACAGGCAGGAGTAGCTGTGCCACAGGGATTTGTCCAGGGTTAAGGAGAATTTTGCAGTGATAATGAACGTGGAAAAGACAGCTGTGTGTCAAGCACCGAGTCACAGGTGCCTGAAAATTTAAAACTTTAATTTTGAGGACTTTTTCTCGGTATCTGAAAATCTTTGTGTGTCATATTTCAGGTAGGATAGAGCTTATTTTGTGGTTAGTAAAGCTGGCTTGAGAGTTTGAGTAAATCCTTTGGAGTTAATAGATGAGTAGCAAACAAATCTTCATCCCCTGAGCAGCACATCCGTGTTGTTCCCTCCTGGATTGCAAAAAGTGGACACTTAATTTTGATGTATCTTTTGTTCCTGTGATTGCAAGTTTGTTGCCTGTCTAAAGAGCTCTGTGGCTTTTGATCTGATTCCTCCCAGCAAGCCGAACAAAAGGATTTGGCTGGGGTTTGTGTGCAGATGGGAATTCAAGGAACGATGCATTTGTTAGCCCCTATTGCATTCTTTCCCAGCAAGTGCATGGAGAGAGGATTACTGCAGAGTTTCAAGTTGAAAAAACGGGAACACCTATCTGTTATCAGTTCTTGGATGTGAAAGCTCAAGGGAGGGCTTTGGCACGTTCAGATCACGGAGAAACAGAGTTACAGTGTGAGGTTGTTCTGGTGTTTGCTGGCTCGAGGAGCCTCTGCCGCCTCTTCGCGGCGCTCCCGAGGAGCTCTGACAAAGCTCCTGGCAAAGGGCAGGCAGCTGCCGAGCTCTGTGGGGCCCAGATGGTGCCCAGCCCTTCCTGCTGGGAGCTGCATTTCCCTGCTGCCCGGGGCCACTGTCCCTGAGCTGCTCCAGGGACCCAGCACGGGCACAGCCCTTGGTGTTCCCTGCTGGGACCAGCCTCTGCTCCTGGGACCAGCCTCTGCTCCTGGGACCAGCCTCTGCTCCTGGGACCAGCCTCTGCTCCTGGGACCAGCCTCTGCTCCTGGGACCAGTCTCCCCTCCTGCCTGGCTCCCAGTTTGTCCCCATGCTGGGACCAGTCTCCCCTCCTACTTGGCTCCCAGTTCGCTGCCCCTCCTGGCACAGCTTCCTGGAGCCTCTCCCAGTGGAGTCAGAACTGCCAGGGCTGACCTGTCCTGGTCACCACTCAGCCCCGCTGGGATCTGCTCCGTGGTTCCTCCGTTCAAATGATTCCTCTAAGTCCAAACTCTGATGTTGTTCCTGATAGAAATCCCTTACGGGTCCCAGCCTGGATAAAAATTTTTAGCAGGACAACAAGAATCTCTCAACAGAGAAACTTAGAGTTGGGAATTTATAATATTTAAAATGGGGGAGATTATCTGATTAAAACCCTTAAAGTTTAGGTTATGGATGGTGTCTCCAACGCTTTAAAATATTTTTATGTAGTCTCATCCCCCAGTCTTTGAGTCTAGTGCACTCTGAGGAGTACAGGAGAGGTTTTGGAAACAGCAGGGATAAAGCACTGTGGAAAAGTTGCTTTGGTCAAATATTCAGCCAGCAGAAAATCCTCGTGCAAAAGAAATCCTTCTGGCCAGATTGATTCTGTTGACATCCCCTTTCCCATTCTGATTGTCAGAAGTGCCCTTCTGCCCTAAAATAAGCATTTGTGGTATGCACAGTGGCTGTATTGAAGTATTTAAGTAATGCTTAATTTATCTATAGCCCCATAACAAGTCAGAAATATTTGGGCTTTGTGCTGTCTCTAAAGCATCTGTAAGCTGCTTTAATGTACACAGCAGGTTTCTGTGTCTTCCAATGAAACATTTTAAGCTGTGGCAGAGTTCTGTGTTTTCACAGCTACTTCTGTTGACCTTTTCTGGGTGATGAGAACATCTTTTTTTTTTTTTTTTTAATATACTAATTTGCCTTGTAATAGATACTCCTGAATCCGTAGTGAGGGATTGGCCTGGCACAACTGGAGCTGTCTGGGAGGTGTTTAAATGAATGAATGATGAAACCTGAGCCAGGAGCCCATTAGTTCAACTACTCCTTTGTGTGGGAACGTGAACTCTCCTTTCCCTGATTTTTTATGTAGGAATAGAAGAGACTCACTCCTGTATTTTAGGTGGAGCAGCCTCCCCCGTACAGGTTAGGTTCTTCCTCAGAACAGGAATTTCCTGCTGCCCTCTAGGAGGAGTTCTGTACCAGAGCAGGGAACCCGTGGGTGGCTGCTGCAGGAATGTTTGACAGGGATAGGGAAGCTGTTTCCCAGGACAACTGAACAGGATGCCAGAACTGTTTTGTGGAGCTCTCTGAATGCACATACCATGAAATCCTGGAGAAGAGCCTATGGCTGACCTTAAATGACCTGAGGAAATTCCTGTATAAGGTTTCAGGGTTTTTTACATGCATTTAACTATTTTTTTAAAATTACCAAACAGACTGGGCACAGGTGCCACTCAGGTTTTCCTTCCTGCTCCATTGTAGGCCCCACCATGAAGATCAATCACATGGAATTATTTAAGTTGTGTTTAAGTACTGCACAGCAATTTCCAGCTTCTATTGATAATTGCTTTTCTGTTTTATCTCTGTAAAACCAGACAAACTTGAGGTGCATTTGGGATTCTTTTCTTGTCCTCAGGATGTCTTGCTGTAGCTTGTACAATTTCCTTTAGCCCTGAGACAAAATCATAAATGTGCTGTGCCAAATGCAGAGTGTGTGCTGTGCTCTGGGGATCTGTGTGTTACATCATGTGAGGGCACCTGTGGCTCCTTGTGGAGAAAAACTTTGATTTAAAAAGCTCTGGGATTAATCAAACTGGGGTTTTGTTTCGGGCTGAGTTACAAAAGTAAAGTTTTCTTTCCTCTATTAAAACCAAAGGCTGTTTTTATATGCAAAACAGCATCTCCAGAAACTGAAATGAAAGACTTGATTTATGTGATTTCTGGACATGCTTTTGCTCTAAGAAGGCTTTGGACTTAATCCAATCCAGCCCATTTATATGATGGGTGTTTTTGTTTGTAACTTCAATTACTTCCCTGGCAGCAGCTGACTTAGAGGTAGGTTTGTTGTTGTATTTTATAAGGTAACAGTAAGCAGATAACAGAGACTGCATAGTTTGATATATTCTACAGGCAGCTAAATTAGTTTCCTGCTCCTTTAGCATCTGATTTCAAACATCTATTTCATTTTGTAAGATGCAGTGGAGATCTCTGTATATTATTCTGGTTTGAGTCAGGACTAAGAAACAGGTTTTTCTGGGAGATATGGAAGGAACTACACGAATAACTTTCTTTTTGGTTTGGAAAAGAAATACACAAACCTCACACTGAAAGAAATACTCCCAGTGTGTAAGTTTTTAAAGAACAAGATTGTCAAGAGTTTTGTAAATGTTTGGGTTTTAATTCAGAACAAAAATAGTCTGGGTCCCAAATGGAAGCCCGAGAGCCTGGCATTCCAGCCCTGTAACACCAGCCTTTGGCACATCCCAGCTCCCCAGCTGCCAGAGGGTCACTGCTCTGTCTGCTTGCTTTGGAACAGAATTAAAGACTTCAGAGCACTTTGAAATGCTCAGGGAAACGTGTTCTCTGTGCTTTCTGGCTGCTCTCCTCTCCCCTTTCCCTTCCCAGGGTTGTGACAGAGGCTGCCATGGGCGGCCCCTCTCCAGGCTGGCGTTCCTGGGGATGCTGAGCTGGGCAGGGAGTGGGCACAGCTGGGCAGCAGCTCCAGGAACCTTGGGCTTAGGCTGGGGAGCTCTGTCCTTCAGGGAAAAAAACACTAAGTAAAAAAATAAATGTCCCCCACCCTGTGAGATGGATTGGCCTTGGTGGGCTCGGAGTGGAAGGGTCTGTGAGAGTCCCTCTGTGCCCTTGGGCAGGTTTAGAATCCTTGGAGTCGGCCTTGCCAGCACTGATATTCCCAGTTATCCCTGTGAGGAGCCTCCTTCCTCTTGGAGCAGATCCCCGGCAATCAGTGTGGTGGTTGCTTGGCTGTTTCCTCGGCGAGGGCAGCAGATGGACACGATGACATGTGTGTGCATGAACCCACATTAATGAACATCAGGTTATTTTTATCATCCAGCACAGCGTTTTTAATTAAAAAACCGATTCAGCTAATAACATTTTGTCATTTCTCCTACGTGAGTACGAACAAACTGACAAATGGACGTGTAAAAATACGATGTACGTTGGAAATTGATGCTGCTCTTGTGTATTTTACCTGCTGTGGCCGCGACAGAACGATGTGAGAAACTGAGTGCAGCAGGACTGTCCGTGGCAATTCGCATCCAATAACTGCCGTGCCGGAGCTCAGCTCTCGTGTTACAGTATTTATTTTGATCTCGCTGCCAGCTGGCTTTGTTGGGAGCCTGTGGCAGCCGAGTGCACCTCTGTAGGAGCAGGCTTGGCTTTTAATTAGCGCTCATTAGCAACATGTGCTTGTGGGGCTGCTGCCGCTGCAGCCAGGGAGAATTGGGGCTCTAATGAGGACGGGCCAGCCCTGCTTGCTGCGGTGAGTGGGGTAATTGAGTTGAAGTATTCCCTTTCCTGGTTCTGGAAAAGTCTTTTCAACCGGTTGATGGCTTAAGGTAAAGCTAATGGAGGCAAGGGGGAAGACAAAAAGCTTATTTATTGTCTTTAAAAGGGTGCTGATGGATGTGGAAGAAGCTCCAGGCTTTGTCGGGCAAAAAGCAAAGGAAGAGCCTGACAAAACCTTACTCTTGAGTTTGAGTTGAGCTTCTGTTTGCTCCTCAACGCTGACATTTTAATTAATTCTGCTTTTAAAGCTGTGTGTTCTGCACAGAAAGATGTAGCCAGTGCTTGCAAGTAATAATAATAATGTTACTTTTTGTTGCCTATCACTACAGGAAGCTGTTAGTGAACATGGAAATAAATAAAAAAAAAGAGGTATTAGGGTAAATTATTACCATTCTTGATTTGAAGGTCCAGCCTTAGAAAAGGTTTTTAATTTTTCAAGTATACTTGATAAATGGAATTGAAATAAATTGGTATGGAAATGCATCTTTCTGCTGGAGTGGTTTTCACTCGAGGATGGTTTGGAGGGAGCTCTTGAACCAGCAGATGATTTGACTCAGATGTGTTGTTCAGCTTTGTTTCTGGTGAGGTGACCCCAAACTCATTCACACAGTGAGAGGGATTTAAAAATAGAAATGTTCCCTGCACGAGGCCGTCCTGGGGAGAGGCTCGAGCTCTTATTTTCTGCCTTCCTGCTGGAGCTCAGGCAGTGCCCGTGTTGCTGTGGCTTCCCTCCAGCTCCCGGACTTGGCACGCGGTGTTCAGCTGCAGAGAGCCCCGTGTGGCTTTGCTCGTGCTGTGGGAGGGAAAGGAACGGCAACGGGAATTTAACAGGGGAAAGGCTTCAGTCTCCTCCTTTCCCTTTCCCTTTGTCCCTTCCCTGGCACCTGCACGGCAAAATATTTGCACATTTGGTGTGGGATCAACAAAGCAAGGTTTTATTTCTGTTTAAGGAGAATTTGATTGATTCAGATAGGTTTTAGTTAGGACAGTGATTGAGGTTTCACCATTTTCGAGGTATTAATCTGTTCCATTTCTCCTTTTTCCATAAATACTTGTTTTAAGAGAATGGAAGACCTCTGAATACAGCTTGGTTTATTTAAATGTGATTAGAAGATGGCAGCAACTGAGCAGTGACTGGGCTGGAATTTCTTTGTGTTCCTGCTGGTTGCTCAAGGCTGGTGGGGATGCTTTTCCTGGGAACATTTTTCTCTATTTTCCAAGAGTGAGATCTCTCATGTGTTATGTACCAATTCCAACCAATTCCAATTTTCTGCTTTGCCAGGTGATCTTTGGAGCTACGACTTCTACAGTGGGGAATTTGTTGTGTCCCCTGAACCCGACACCAGCGTGCACACCATCGACCCCCAGAAGCACAAGTACATCATCCTTGGCAGCGACGGGCTCTGGAACATGATCCCACCTCAGGATGCCATCTCCATGTGCCAGGATCACGAGGAGAAGAAGTATTTCATGGTGAGAGCAGTGGCCAGAAGTCAGTGTGGAAATTTCATACTTGTTCCCTGTAAAAATTGCTCAGTCTGGTAGGGATGAAAAGTACCCCACGGAGTTGGTGGTGGTTAGGCACAGGGATGGTTTGCCACAACATAAAAGTTGCTAAAATGTGGCTGATGTTAAATACCACGGATGTTACCATAGTTTAAATTATTTGCTCATTGTTTTGGGGAAATTTGACTAGCAGGGTGTTGTTTGTGAGCAATAAAGGAGATAATGAATTCCTTCTCTAAGGAAGTTACATAAAATGCTGTCTGAACATCAAATTTATTTCACATTAAGGTGCATGTTATAATGGAGACTGTTTAGACTGAATTAAATTATTCTCTGATTTATTTTGCAAAACAATTGTGAATTTATATTGGAGCACCAGAGAGTAAACACTCTGCAAACCCCGTGAGGGACGTTGGAAAGACTGTAGGTTGTGTTCCAACCTATTACAAAGCTACCGATGTGCTACAAGCTATTTATGCTGTTTAAAGCATTATGTCTATGTGGATTATACCACAAACTGATTTAAAGGTGTGTTTGGAGAAGGAAGATGTGTTTTGATCAGCATTTCTGAATGGACGTGCTTTGGGGTGTAGTTTATGGGAACGTGTGTGTCGCGCTGTGTGGCGTGATGTGACTTTGTGTGAGACAGTGGCTCTGTGTGATTCCCTGTGTGACGCCCTGTGTGTGATGGTGGCCCTGTGTGGTGGCTTTGTGTGACTCCCTGTGTGGCAGTGGCCCTGTGTAGTGACCCTGGTGTGACGGTGGCCCCGTGTGGCAGTGGCCCCGTGTGACGGTGTCCCCGCGTGTCCCCGCCAGGGCGAGGCGCGGCAGTCGTGTGCGCGGATGCTGGTGGGGCGGGCGCTGGGCCGCTGGCGGCAGCGGATGCTGCGCGCGGACAACACCAGCGCCATCGTCATCTGCATCGCCCCCCTGCGCGAGCGCGGCCGCTGGGACGGCAGTGACGACGAGCTGGTGCTCAACCTGGCCGAGGGGCCCAGCTACAGCAGCCCCGACGCCGGCGGCCTCTCCCCCTCCCGCTGCTGCACGCCCCCCGTCAAGGTAAGGGCTCTCTGCCTTCCTTTAATTTTGAATTTTTGCTCTCTGTGTCTAGATAGTGTAATGCTGAGATCGGTTAAAACGTGGCGTTGCCATTCCGTGACCCTCGTGGGTCTCTTCCAGCTCAGGATATCCTGTGCAAGCTGCAGTTATAACATATCCTCAATACTATCCTCAAATGGACCAACTCTTAACAATGTTTCTTAAAAGACTTTAACGCTCCAGCTTTGGTGTTCCGATGTATGAATTCTCAGAATGGCTGCTGGTTGTTTATCAGTAGTAGTTGATCTGTGCTCCCTCCCTAATGTGGAAAAAATCAGTACTGTAACTTCACAAACCATGAAATGTTCTTAACAGTAAGTTTTCCGAGATCCTCCCAAAATCCAAGGCAGCTTTTTGAGAGAGGGAGGAACCAGAGTGGGGATCAGAGGTTTAACAAAGAAAGAACCCAACACATCCCTTTAGAGATGAAGGCTGGGCTGCAGTTTCTCTTCCTGCCTGGCCAGGTGTTGGTGAAGTTTGCCCAGCCCAGGGATTGCAGATTGTGAACTTGTTCCTGATGGGGGTTGCTTTGATTTGGGTTTGTTTGGTTGTGGTGATGTTGGGCTTTCATTTTGTTTTTTAGGGTTAATTTGTTCCAACACATGTTGCTGTAAAGAACATTTTCTTTCTGTACTGGGAGATCTCCTTATCTTCCTTTGGTTGATTTGATGTTCTTTGTTAGAGGAAGAGACATCATAACATAAGGTCTTTCTGGAGGCTGCAAGTTTGAGCCGTTAACATAAAGCAGAGCTCTTCAGAGGGTTTTTGTTTTGTTGTTTTGTGGCTTTTTTCCCCCCCCCTCTAAGAACTGGAGTGTAGTTATGAGTGGCTGTTTGTTTCAGTAATTACCAGCTGCTCCTGATTTAAGTCACTGTCCTTTGATGTTCTGCAGTATCTTCAGATAATTGTCCTTTGGGCAAAGGAAAAGAAAGCAGAAATTAGAAAGGGAGTTTTGAACATTCCCTTGGGAGAAACAAGCTGCTAATAAAATGGCAAGCTTCAACTTTGTCTCCTCCCCTTTCATCCAGTGGAGCAAAATCCATGAAAGGAGCTTAAAACCTAGCAAAATCTTGAGGAAAAAAATTACTGAATTGTAAGTGCTCCTAAAGTTTTCAATCACAGTTTCTGTGGAGGAAGCAGGTCTGGCCTTGATTCCTGACAGCTGCTACCTGCCAAAACAATTAATTTGGAAATAGATGGAGACCAAAGTTTCTTAATTAAACAAAAGTATTGCTTATCCTTCTGGCAGCAATTACTAATACCAAATTAATTCCAGTATTCCTGAGGCCAGCGAGGAAGATTGATTGGATTGTTGAGAAATTAAATTGGTGATTCATGGTTTATTTTTCCTGTTTTGTTGCATCACTCTCCAGCAGTCCATGCTCTGCCTTTCCTTGGCTTCCCAAAGCCCTGTTCAGTCTCAGCTGTTTGCACCAGCAGGAGATGTTGGGGAAAAGAGCCACATTAAATGTCTTGCACAATAAAAGCATAAAACTAAGTTTTATGCGACACCATGTCAAAAATTAAATTGAGCAGCTGAAGTAGTGTTGCCAGAGCTGCTCTGTATGTGTGATCTGGTGTCCTTCTGCGTTCTGCAGGAAGTCAGATGAAGAATAACCTTTAAAATACCATTCATAAAGGTCTTCCCTCCTGTGTTGCTAAATGTAGTAAAGGAATGTTGCCTAAATGTTTTTGGAGTAGAGAGGAGTGGAAAACCGGTGTGGATGCTGGGAACAATCCTGATTATCTTCTCTTTTGGAGTGCATTTTGTTAAATCTGGAGTTGTTCTGGGTTGTGACTTCAGAAGCATCTGTTTATTCACCTGAGATGTTGCCCTGACTGATTCAGCTGTGTGCATTTCAGTTTCCAGCACATGATTTTCTTAAAATAATAACTGCCATTTGCCTTCCACTGAGGCTGTGTAGCGTGGCCTTGAAATTTACTTTTGAAGGACTCACTGAGTAACCAGGGATTTCCTCACAATTAAATCTTTAATAAGGTCAGAATTCCTATCTTCAGGGCACTGCATAAACACTAATTTTCATAATCCCCCTGTGGATAGCGAGAGCAAGTATTGTCCCCAATTTCCTGTTGGTAAAACTGAGAATGAGGCAAAAACGCTTCTCAGAGGCTGCAGGAGAGATGAGGGTCAGAGTTTAGGAAGTGCCTGGTTCTCAGGACATCCCAGAAGAGCTTCTGCTCAACCTGCAGTGCCTGAGCTTCCCGGGGAGTGTCTGGATGTGCCATGAGGGATGGAGCTGGAGGAATCCACAGGCAATAAAAAGTGTAACTGGGCACAGCAAACAGGAACTATTTTTGGAGTGGCTGTGTGTGGCACTGCCCCTCTGTGTGGGCAGCTGTGAGGAGGAGTCTGTCCGTTTGTCCATCCCCCGATAACCTGGTTATGCAGTAACCCAGAGTGCTGAGCGTAACAAAGGTCAGGAGGCTCTCCCTGCTGTTTGCCCTGATGGTGTTTGGCCACTGCTGATGGATAAACCACAGGGCAGTGCCTGTGTCAGTGTCTGATGGAGGGAAGTCCTGTCTGAGTGTTGGAAATGCCGCTGATGAAAATTACGGAGATTACAGGCACTGCTTCTTCCCCTGAGTTCCCAGCCCTGCCCGCAGATCCCTCAGCGTTCTACAGCTGCAGTTCACATCCCCAGTCTGAATTGTTTCCACCTCTCAACAGGGGGAGAAGATAAATCTGCTTTGGAGTAGGATTTTTCTGCCTTTGATAAGGTTTAAGGAAATTCTAAAAGTGTCACGCACTGTCTCCACCTCAAAGGATAAAGGATAAATAAAGTCTGTCCCTGGAAGTGGCCGTGGGACGGGGCTTGGAGCAAGCTGGGAGAGTGGAAGGTGTCCCTGCCATGGCAGGGGTTTGGAACTAAGTGATCTTTAAGGTCCCTTCCCCAATCATTCTGTGATTCTATGATAATATTTATGCCTAAATATTTTGTTTCCTTTCCCTCAGCTCGTAGAAGATGACCCCTGGCCACGACTGAACGCTGCTGAGCCCATTCCTCCCCTCCTGCACAGCAACATGCTCTCAGAAAAATACCTGGAGCTGCCAAACGAGATTGCCAAAAGCAATTTACCGTCCTCGGGAGGAGCCCCGAAGGAGTCCGGCCCCCAGGAGGAGAAGTGCGGCAAAGCCCTGGCTTTGAGGCTACAGGAATCCTACAGCAATGGTTTGTCAGTCAGCCTCTCCCCCTCCAACTCGGCCCATTCAGGCACGGACCAAAAAGGCTTCAAGGTGTCCCCGAACGGCCCCACGAAGGCGCAGGACGCGGAGCGGACGCCGCCGGCCAACTTTAAGCGGACATTGGAAGAATCCAACTCGGGCCCGGCGCCGAAGAAGCCGCGGCGGGGGCTGGGCCGGGGCCCGGGCGAGGCGGCAGCGGCCGCCCCGCAGCGCCGGAGCCCGGCCAAGCTGGCGATGCGGCGCAGCCTCCGCGGGCAGAAGAAGCTCGGCAGCTCCCTGTTCCACCCGCCCCGCAAAGCCGTGTGCGTGTGCTGAGCCCCCCGAGCCGCCCCTCCGGCTCCGCGCGGCTGCCGAGCCTGAAGCTCTTCCCCTTGGTCTTTTTTTAAAAAGTAGGAACTTTTTTTGGTATCCGACAGCTTTATCCCAGCCTTGTACTTGCTTGTATTATAACTGTGAATTTTGTAGATGTGTAGGGTATAAGTCACTGTAAAATGTGTGTAAATTTGTATTCCTTCATATAAATGTAGTCTCTTTTCTTCCTTGTATAATTGTTACGGCGGGGCTAAGCCTTGTTTAAAAAACAAAAAAAACCCAAAAAGTAAAAATAATCCTTTTTGTTAATTTACTAAAGTCATCAATTTGTATACGCTTCTTGTGAGGAGAATTTCACAACTTTTTAACTAAAGTAAATTATTAAACAGAATGGAAGATATGTATTTTCGTAGTCTGATACGTTCCACCTAAAGTGTGTCTTTTAGAGAATACACTAGGTCTATATTTTGGTTTTAAATTTTAGATTTCTCTACTCAGAAATGAAATGTATGTGGAAGCAGAGATTTGAGTCTTGCTTTACACACCTCAATGTTGATTTTATGTTAATTAAAATACTATGCAGTATCTTATTTAGTTGTATTTTTTGTAACAATAATCGTCAAAAGTATTTAGCAAAAAAAGTGTGTTTTAAAAACTCCAACTCCCCAGAGCATCTGACAAAGCCATTCCCATCCCCTGTTCCAAATGATGGCATTTTATCCAGGCATAACTGCCCTTCTGAGATGTGTTTTCTGCTATTCCAATACCGATGGTGCTGCTAATACCTTTCAACACAAGTTCTTAAATTATTTTATGACTATTTTCATTGACTATGTGGACCATGTGTATGTTCACCTCAATAAAACACATGAAAATTTGATGGGGATGCTTTTTATTTTTTAGTTTTTATTTCAAGCTTAAGTTCTGTTATTTATTCAGCAGTGAAATATGAATTTATTTTTACAAACAAATTCATATTTATCTGGTACTCATTAAAAATCTGAATGCTCTCCCCTTTCTCACTGTGGCTTAGGAAACAAGACATCCCACTTAGATTTATCCCAGAACTGATCTTGGCACTTTATCCTGAATGTTTAACTGTGGCAATATATTAACTTTTAAAATTTTTATTTTGATGGGAAAGCAAAAGGCCAGTACTTTATTCCAGTTATTTATAGAACCCAGTTCTTTACTGCTGGAACAATAAAACACGGGTTGGAACCAGGCCTGCTATCTATATGTGTTACCATGGTTACAGAAATCCCAGGGGATTTTATTCCTGAAAATATTCTCTTTCATCCATGCTGGGAACACAGCGCTGCCTTAGGAGATGAAAGTAACAGCCTGTCCAAATTGGATCCTGCAAGAATTTATTTCTGTGGATGTGGGAAGTAACTTCAGTTAATAAAGTTTTGCTGTGATGTTGAAATTCTACCCCAGATGGGGAGGAAAGGCTGCAGAGGCCACAGCTGTGTGTGGCAACTACCTGGCAACAACCTTTGTAACAAACTAAGGTAATAACTATCTATTTTCAATTAATTTGCACTGAACCTCCTAAAGAGTGAGTGTAACACCTTGGATAGATGACTGTACTACTGCTTATAAGGGAAATATGCAAAAGAAGAAAGATTTGTAGTGAATTTCCCAGGTTTTTTTCTCTACATAGAAGCAAAATTTAAGTGTTCATAGAACTCTGCTGCACTCAGAAATGGACCTCATTATCTGAAGTTTTCTCAGTTCTAGCCTTTGTCTTCTCCATCTCTGGCTTTTTTTCACTTTCAATAAATTAATCCAACCCTACAATTTTTCCTGGAAAAGCTGCTGGATGATGGTCAGAATTAAACATCCAAAGCTGCTCTGCACTGGACATAAACTCCCCTGCTGATAGAAACTGGTACCAGTGTACTCCTGGGTATACTTTGCCCACCTCTTTATCATTTGCCTTCTCTGAAATTAATATTGAAAGCTGAGACAGGGAATTTACGCCTAGTAAGTTAACAGAGGCTTCTTTGGTAAAATCAAACCTGAGTTACAACTTTTTCTTGTGAAATAAAGCTGCGATCTGTGCAAACCTGCTAACAGGCACTTTGTGAATGTTTGCTGGGTTACTCTTCAGTAATGGTTTCATTCTTTTGGTATGTGGGTGATGATGTTGTCACAGGAGTCAGGCGCGTTCCCAGAGCAGGTCACCCCTCCTGACCTGGTGCCACTGTCTGGAAACCCGAACCGGGGCCGAGTGCGTCACCCTGAGGGATCCGGGCGGTGCTGGACACCTGTAAACATAAATCACACACGGGGCTGGGCTGCAGGAGAACTTAAAGGTCACCCGTGGGCAGGGACACCTTCGCCTGTCCCAGGCTGCTCCAAGCCCCGTCCAGCCTGGCCTTGGACACTTCCAGGGATGGGGCAGCCACAGCTGCTCTGGGCACCCTGTGCAGGGCCTCCCCACCCTCTCAGAGAACAATTTCTTCCTAAAATCTAATCTAAATCCACCCTCTGTCAGTGTGAAGCCATTCCCTGTGCCCTGTCACTCCAGGCCCTTTTCTAAAGTCTCCTTCCATGGCGCTTGGAGCCCCTTTAGGGACTGGAATGTGCCCTGAGACCCCTCCTCAGCCGTGTCTCCAGCGCTGCCACAGCACCCGAGCTCTGAGGTGCCCGTGACCGCTCCGGCCTGAGGAACGGCTCGGCCCCGCGGGCTCTCGCTTTGCCGGGACTCTGTGCCCGGAACGTTCTGCTCGTTCCCCGTCCCGGCCCCGCGGGCTCTCCCGCTGCCGGGCCTCCGTGCCCGCCGCGTTCCGCTCGCTGCCCGCCCTCAGCGCCCTCAGCGTCCTCCCGCCCCCTCGCAGCCCCGCCCCCCAGCGCGCGCC
>VZTJ01003534.1:530215-550531 GCA_013397795.1 Orthonyx spaldingii
CGGCCGGCGGGGTGGGCGCGCCCTGGAGGCCGCGGCCCCGCTCACCGGGCGGCGGCGGGAGAGGGGCCGGGCAGGTCGGGGTGTTTGGGTGTGCAGTTGCTCAATAGCGGCGGCGGAGCGTGCCCAGGCCGGCCCGGGCGCTGTCAGGGCTCCGGGGCACGGGCGGTCCGGGCCGCTCGGCCCCGCCGGCGCAGCTCCGCAGGTGCCCCGGGCTGCGGCGCGGCTGTGCCGAGGCCCAGATCAGGAGCTGAAATGTGTCCGGTGCTCCCTTCCCCTCAGGGTGGGTGTCACAAAGTGTTGGCGCTCAGGGCACGGCAGGCGCAGGTGTCCGTGGGGTGATTTCATCCTTTCCGTGACATTTCGTCTTTCAGGGTTCCTCGGCGCGTGTGTCAGGCTGCTGTTGGGTTGCTGAACGTTTTGTTATTAATTATTATTTTGTTACTAATTTCTGAGTGATTATCCTGCCTCCTTTAATAGACTGGCGCTGGCAAAGTCTGACGTGAAATGATGCTGATAACTGATACCACGTTGGGGATTTGGCTTTTCCTCTCACTTTATGAACAGGTTTGGGGTGGGGGCACACAACAGAGCAGCTGAGGGGTTCACTGAAGAGCTGGCTGGGATCTGTGGTGCTCCTCAAGAGCTTTCTGCCTTTAGGAATGTTATACAGAATTTCCCCCTGGAGAACAGAAGTGTGAAGGAAAGCTTGAGGATGGCACCAAAAGCTGACATAAAGCAGGAGAATGTGTGAGCTGCAATGTAACCTGTATTTTCAAGAGTACAGCACACTGCAATTGTGATTGCACGTTATTTTTATATAATTATTTTCCAAGACAGCAGCCCATTAGTAAATAGTGGGTTTATGTAATGGTGATGACAGCTGTGTAGCTGTACCACTATCTTTAATCGTGGAATCAGAGAATGGTTTGGGTTGGAGGGCTCCTTGAAGATCATCTAGTACAGTCTGAGATAATTTTCCAGTTTATCACGCAGGTCTGTGGGGATGGTTGGTTGGTTTGTTTGTTTTCACAAGCAGTGATTGAAGTTGCCCGTTTGGTGCGTGATTGTCTTATTAAAAAAAAAAGTGCCGTAGAGAGGCCTACAGCTCTGTGTAAGTGAAGTTTCTCTCAAGAACACACCGAGAAGCTGTGTAATGACTATTCCTGTGGAAGTTTTACTGGAAGAGGCTGTGTTTGTTGCAGGTGTGTGGCCAGGAGCGATGGCGACAGAGTCCCCGCGCCGCCCCAGCCGCTGCACTGGAGGAGTGGTGGTTCGCCCTCAAGCTGCCACGTAAGAACCTTCTAGAAAAACAGCCCCTACTGAAATGGGTTTGGTTTTCTTGTAGAAGAACCCAACCTGAGCTGGTTTGGGTTTTTTTCCCCCCAAAGCCAGCTTGTGTTGACACTGCAGTTTTGTTGTGTTGTCCAATAAAGCCAACGCATGTGGCATTTCTGTCTCGTGGGTGCAGACTGTCTCCCTGCATGGGATGCTTTGCACCTGTACACTGAAATTGTGTATTTACAAGCCAATATTCTGCGAAGTTTTGTTGTTGTTGGCACCATTTCGCTGTACAAAAATTCCAGTGTGGAAAAGTGATGCCAGCTTCTTCCTGAGGGATGTGCCACACGAGTTCCTTTCTTGCTGTTCTCTTTAACAACACCTTGTCCCAGGAGTGGATGTATTAAAACATACAAAACTTGGCATTAAAGTCCTTCAGGAAGGAGAATTGTGGATTCTAGTTTTTGGGTTTTTTTTTACTTAAAAGAACAAAACCAGTTAAAAAGGAAGAAGCTCCATCCTTCTGGTCAGAGCACCTGCCAGGCAATTTTTGTGCCTGGGCATCCTGATTTTCACTGTGTTCACATGGGAATACTTTTATATTGTAATAGAGAAGACTCTGTAAGATGATTGTTTGGTTTCTTTTTTAAATATGGTGTCTTGTTCTTGAGGTGCCTGTTTGTACCTCAAAAATGTCACTTTTGGTGAATCTGTGTGTGCTGAGCACTCAGCAGCATTCTGCTGCTCATGTTAAGTTTTTAGATCATTATTAAAGGTAGGGTTTTGTTGTTGTTTTTGGTGGGTGATGTTGTTTTTAACCACTTTAAAGACATCATTCTGGAAGTTTTTCAACTTCAGGAGAGATTTAGAGCACACACTCCGAATAAAACACCTCCCAAACATCAGCTTTGGTTCAAGATGTGCTTGGGGAGAGGGGAAAACGGGTGCATTCCATGAGCTGAAGCATGAAGGCTTCAGTGTGACTCTGGCTGGTAGGCATTCCCAGGACAGCTTCAGACACTGTGTTTAATGCTCTACCTGTGGCCAGGCATTTTAATAAAGGTGTGCAGGGGCAGTGTGGGTGACCTACATGAATCAGAGAAGAATCAGCACAGAAGAAACCACAGCTCGTTTGTGAGGCCCCAGCCTAAAGCTGAGTGGGACAGACTGGGATGCAGAAATCCTGGGGTTGCTGAGCAAAGTCTGGTTTGCTCATGGGCTGGAATAGGCTTTCTCAAATGTAAAGCTTTCTCTTTTAGATTTATCTCTCTTTTCAAAGAGGTGTTGCAGCATTTGGCTTCAAGTACCTTTTGTGTAGTTGTGTGTAGTGCTGAATTCTCCAGAGTGCTTCATTTTTCAGTGCTAAACACACCTGTTTCTATTAAAACCATCTTGCACAGTTTCAGAAAGAACCTTTGGCCATCCAGAGTTTCCTAATTTACAGTTCTTCTCTGTTGCTATGAGAAATCTCGAGTTAGCACAGGAAAAATTGCGACGGCATCGAAGTTAATTTCAGAGCTGCCAAAGCTGTTGCCTGAAGAAAACCTGAAGGGTTTTCGTAAATAATTTCAGACTTCCTGAAGGTAGCTCTTGCTGCCAGCGTGTTTCAGTGTTCCTCAGGACACAAAGCACCAACTTCCTGCACGGTTTCAGCAGCGTCTGTGTGCTGCCCTCAGCCCACGCTGTGGTTACTCAGCAGTTACACAAGGGGCTCGTGCAGGGATGAGCTGCTCAAAGCAGCTAAAATCTGCCCCAACAAATGCATCTTGCACTATAAACTACCCCAAATCAATGCTGCTGAGGAACTTCCAGGAAGGAATCAACTTCCCAAGCTGTAAAATGTTACCTCTCCTTGCTGTTCTTAGGGAGGGGTTTGTCCATCCCCTGAGCACTGCCGTGGACTCCAGTCTTGTCAGTCCTGCACAGGAAATTTGCTTGTGCCACCAGGAGAGCTCCACTCATTGTTTAAATCCTCATTTTCATCTTGTCAGAGCCAAATGGAGCAGGAAAATCCTGAGGAATCATTTCCAAATCCCTGTACCACTTCAGGCCCCTCTGATATGGAGAACATGGCTTATTCCTTGAATTTAGATTTTATACTTCCCCCCAAGCAGTTACTCCATCAGCAGGTATCACATAGTAATAAAAGTCTGTAAAAAAGCTGAGTCCTTTCCTGACTTACAGGCCACCATTTCTATTACCAGAATTTGGCAGTGAAATGAAGGGCCTGCATTGCACACTTAGGATTTTCCCACCTGCTAAAGGTTGCCCGTGTTTTCCTTTTGCTGATCTAATTCAATATATTCATGGCCATTTCTGAACTCCAGTGGCTGAAATTCTCCTTCTGTTTTCCAGGGAGCAGTCGTACATGGAAAGTGTTGTTACCTTCCTCCAAGATGTTGTGCCACAGGTAGGGTGTGGATCTTTAAAACTTCTTTTCTCAGTGCACAGAGCGGTGTCAGGAGTCCTCACTCTGCTTTGTAAATTGATTATTTGATTATATATTAAACATATTATTAAATATTAAATTATATGTATTAAGTATTTATTTCATTAAATATGTTATTTAAATATTTATGTTTTTATATACTTACATATAATAAATATGGCACTGGAACAGTCCCTTCCTGGTTGTCCATGGGCCTCTCAGTAGCAGAGGGGAACTAATTTTGTTTTACTCTCTGGGAAAGCTGTAGGCTATAGTGGAGGAGCCCTGCAGCTGATTGTACCTTCAGGAAATGATCTTGATTCTGATTCTAAGGATTATCTTGGTTACTCAGTGTCTTGTTTCCTCATGAATTTCCTCTCAGGAGTTCCCTGTGCATTTATTCCGTAATAATATAAAAAATAATTCCCTCACTAATATCAATTTGTGAAATGCATTTTGGACTCAGGGTTAAAATTAAACATATGTAAAGTTTCAGTGAAGAGATTGCTGCATTCCACACCCTCCCATTGCCCCCTCTCTGGTTAAAGCACACAGTCTGTGTTTTATTTTACAAATCAGTTTGCCTTGGAAGCGTGGAATGTGATTTGTTTTGAAAAGTAAACCCCACACTTATTTCTTACATTTATATTTTTGATTCATGTTATTGCTTTTCTGGCATGTATGAAGTGATTATACAAGCTCTGTTCATATTTAATCCCAAATACTGCTCAGAATTTTGTTATAATTCATTGCAAGTGGTGGTGTTTGTGCTGTAGCTCACGTTGCTGCTACCACAGCTTCTCCTGAGGACTGTAAAACCTCCAGTTTGGAAACACTGCAAGTCTCACTCCACAATTTCTTTTTGTATCTCATCTTTTTATGGGAATCTGTAGAACACAGGGCTGAAACATGGACCTGTTCCACTGGAATTGCAGTTTATTCTCTTTTAAAAGGCTGCATTAAAGTTGTCACAAATAGAACTGAGAGGTGTCAGCAATATAAACTGGGTAGTAAAGGTCTCTTTCTTTCCTCAGTCTGCCTTGCAAAGCTTTTAAGTGAATTAAGGAGAATTTTAATGATAAAACACCTCATGTGAGAACCTCCAGCACTGCTGAAGTTAAAGATTGTAGAAGCCACTGTGTTTAATTTTATGAACTCACTCTGAGTCACGTGGCATTTCTTACCTGCCCCAGAAGATTTATTGTTACAAACATTTTGTCATTCCTCCATCAATGACAATGGGATCAGTGAGGGATGTTCAGCGTGGTTATGTTGTGTGAATACTGGTGACAATGAGGTCCATGAATCATCTTCGTGGTTTTTAATTAAATCCCTTCTTACAGGGGAGACAAACCACTGTTAAACTTCCTTACTTCAACCCTTTTGCTTTCTGTCCAGGCCTACAGCGGGACCCCACCAGAAGAAAAGGAGAAAATTGTCTGGGTCAGATTTGAAAATGCAGATTTGAATGGTATGGCTTCATTTCTCTGAGTTGTTTCTGTGAGTTTTGGGTCCACGTGCAGTAATTCCAGTCAGCTTTATCTGTAAGCATTGCTGACTCCAAACTGAGTATTCATTAAGGCTCAATTCTAAGTGAATAACTTCACTTTTGATCAGAATCTGCCAAAAAGAGCAGATAGGCCTTGTGACTTCATCTAAAAGCAAACTCTTCCTTAGGAAGAAGTGGAAATTTTAAAAAATTCATTTATTTTCCTTCAGATGGTTGAGAGCAAAGCACAGAACTGAATTTATTTCAAAGCCACATTATCTCACTGAATCCAGTCCAGCTCCCAGGTCAGTTTTCAGTGCTGTGACAGGATTCAGAGTAACCTGGGAAGAAAGAACAGCTGGATAAAATGAGCAGGAGATTTCATGGGGCCTTTGAGGGCAATAATAGAGCAAAGCCACGAAACATTCTTAAAATGTAACTTGTTTCTCACTTCCACTGTATTTCAGTAAATCACAGGGCAGGATACAAAGTTTTAAAGAGAAAATGGTGATTGATTCCTCCTCCAGACCTGAGCTCTCCCACCTGTCTGTCCCTGTTTCCTTTGTTCTAAAGGAAGGTTAGGGACAGAGCGAGAGAGAACCTCAATCAGGGTGATTAAAACTGGAAATTAAATATAATCTCCACGTGGCTTTATGGCTGTCCTTAGGCCAGTTCAGGTTTGTTTGCTTGTGGGTTTGTTTTCCCTTTATTTAAAGACAATCTCAGGCATTCCCTCTCTAGATTCTTTGCCACAGCATAACAAAACTCTTTAAAAAATATTCAGAATTCTGATCTTGTGTTTGAATTTACTTTTATGCATCCTGTTCTGACTGGGCCTGAAAACATTCTGTGTCACCACCCCAAATGCATTTTCTCTGTCTGTACTGCTTCCAGTGAGCTTTGTTCATTCTCTCATGGTTGAAAATGTCACTTAAGAGAAGTTTTATTCAAGAAAGTCATAATATTTATTATTATTATTATGTCCTGTAGCTCTTTTCTTCCTGGGGAGTTTGGTAAGGTTTGATGTACAGATAATTCCACAACATCCAGGAATAGTTTTTCCCAGTCTGTTCATTTGTAATTTCTGTATTTGCTGATGTTTATTTGTTGGTCCTGTGCAGACTTTTCTCTCTTTGAAAGGGTTTGTCATGTTTTGTTAATCACTGGAGAAACAAAAAACTCATGTTGTTATCAAGGAAATTCTTCTCCATCATTTTAAATTTTAAAGCTTTCTGTTAGTGAAACTTGAACAGTGGTGTTTGCATGAAAGACTGTATTTCAGTATAAAGATGTAAAGCTTTGGTTGGTTTTAGTCCTGACAATTGAGGAAGCACCATTTAGTGTTGCTGAGGGCTCGATCCTGACCTGCTAATAATGGCTTTGCTGTTGAAACCCCATCAGATACATCCAGGAATATGGAATTCCATGAAATCCACAGCACTGGGAACGAGCCCCCGTTGCTGCTGATGATTGGCTACAGTGATGGGATGCAAGTGTGGAGCATTCCTGTGAGTACAGAGCTCACCTTCTTCTCCTTTTTATTGTCACTATTGTGTTATAACTTTAATATTTTACCTTTCATTTCTCCCATTGGTGTGGAAAGAGCAAACATTTCCCATCAATGTCACATGGGTTGTGTGTAAGGTGCTTGTCTTCAGATAATCCTGAGCAGAGCTCAAGCACTTCAGTTCATGTACTTTGAGATTTCTGAGGGCTTTTTACACATTATCCATGCAAAGCACATTTCCTGACTCAAATTTGGAGCAGTGTTTGCCATTCTGGAATAGTCTGTAGCCCAAAAAAGGACAGATTTTGTTTTTCAACAGAAAGGAAAAAAGGTGGGAAAACACCAACAGGATTTGTTTGTCCCAGGAATTCAAGAGTGGCAGTATTAATTGTATTTTACAATCACATGTTTGTCGTGGACATGATTTGCACTTTTAATTTTCCGAAGGCCTCTGTGTGCATATGGGTTTGATTTCATGCTGTCATCCCCACCCCTGGTTTGTGTTGCAGAGTGGTTTATGGGCACATGGTCTTCATTTGGGGAATTTCCCCCAAATTTCTTGAAATGGGAGAATAAAGTTGAATACAGTTGGTTGTAAAGTTCTGAACTTGAAAAAGCAAAATTGCTCACAACACCTTGTCCTTCAGGATAAAGCAGAAAGGATGGAGTTCTTTCCCTTTGTAAAACACACTGGTTTTTAAAGAAATGTGTAAATTTAAAAACTTTTTGGTTAGCTATGTAGAACATGTGTTTCTATACCAGTGTTTAGAAAATAATGTTAATTTCTACAGCAAAAGTCCAGTTAAATTGAGTTTTATGGGTGTGGTGGAGCTTTTCCCCTCTTTATTGCACCTTATTATCCTCCTGATTGCATCTCGTTAGCTGGAATGAGGAAATAAAAAAGCTGATGAGGTTTTCCATTTGAAGGAATGTTTCATAGAAACGCAGTGAGACAATATACTTCTCTAAATTTCACGATTTTGCAACTGTTGACTGAAATTTAGGAACTTCGACTGAAACTTGGGAACATTTCAGCCAAAATAGAGGAATTTTCTCTGGCGGTGCGTTACACAAAGCGCCCACACGGTGGCGCTGGGACACCGAGCGAAGCACGACTTCATTAATTAATTAATTAAGATACGCTGAGTATCACATCGGCTCGAGCTCACGAATCCTTACAAAAAACCCTATTTTATCCCGCTGGAATGTTCTTATCCGATTGAACCTGTGTTTTCTCCAAAGAAAGAGAGATGTGCTGTGTTGCCATGGACGGATTTTTTTTCCTTTTGCTTTCTCTTTCTCTCTTTTACTTTTCTTTTTTTCCTTCCTCCTCCTTGTGTCTGAATGAGGCACAAGTTAGGCCATGGAATACCTGATTTTACCTTCTTTTGAGTAGGACCATACAGCCAGGCTGTCCTTCCTTCCCCCCCAGTGTATTTCAGTTCTTCATAATTCCTAGATCTTGATAGTATTTAGTATTTCAGGAAAAAATAACAAAAAATAAAGTTGCAGGACAGCTTCTCTTAGTGTTGTTCAACTTTTGCAGAAATATGAGCGGGGCGGGGGAAGTGCAGTGAAATGGGGAAAACGCCAAATGTGGAAATATTTTGCCATCCACCTGAAGAATGTCAGCTGGGGAGATGTTGCATCACTTGTGATGTGTGTCCTGTGAAATTCTGAGAGGTGCCAGGGAGGTGCAGCTTGGACCTGGGCACTCTGTGTAGTGCAGTCCCAGTGCTGGGATGGTTCCTCTGTCAGTGAGATGACCTTGGAGATTTTCACGCGTGATAATCTTTAACATCAGTTTTAAATATCTTTACAGAGCAGCGTTTGTGTATCCCGCAGATTTGGAGGGAACATGGACTGCAGGGGGTTTTTCACGTTGTTGGTTCCCCTTTGCATTTTTTTCCCCTTGCTTAGCCTGAGCACAATAAAACCTGGCAGTTATGTGATTGACTTAATATTTAAGAGCTTATTTGGCAACACTTTTTTTGTGTCCTTTGCTATTACACAAACATTTCTTCTTGGCCCTGCTGACTATTTAGCTTGTAATTAAGCAATGTTATTCCAACTAAGGAAAAAAAAAAAACCCACCCAACCCTGCATTCAGCTTAATCTGAAAAAGCAACGATCTGACATTTACGTGCAAATCTCCTCGGGAAGGCTATTATCTGTAGCATTGTGCTTTTTTTATTCCTACAATTGGCCCTCTATTCAGCACTTAATAACGTGTTGCAGGCAGCAGAGTTTGTGTGTGAGTGATTATGAAGTGTTTATGACAGCTCCTAAGCCCACACTCGGCCTTAATGGTGCTGCCCTGAGCTCCGCACACCTCGGCAGCCGCTCCCCGGCGCTGTCCCGCTCCGCAGCCGGAGTGCTTTCACATTAACATCTCCTCGCAGCGAGATCTCTTGCCTGCACGAGTGTGACTTGCAGATGGGAGATGCCATTAGGGCGGCTTCAAAGGGCTGCGGTGACGGCTGGGGGAGCCCGGCCTCGGGAGCGCAGCCTGTGCTGCAGAACCTGCCCGTCCGAAGGGCTGCGCTTTGATCTGCGCTCTCACGCTGGGCTGGCAGGGTTAAAAGTGGGCTTAAAATGCGCCCGGCTAAGTGGGGAGAAATCTGGGAATGCGGCTCGGAGTTCCTGCTTGATAATGGTGCAGCGGAGGTTTGTGTTTTGTTTGGAATTTTTTTGAAACTGGAGCTGGTTTCTGCCTGATGTGGTGTCCAAGGTTCTGTTCTAGATGTTCCTTTTTCAGGGAATGCACGTTGGCTGCTTTTGTGACAGATAAATCTTTTTTTCTTCGTTGTGGGCTGGGAGTTTCAGAAGTAGAAAAATCAGCTTAATTTAATGGTTCGTGTTACAATTAAAAAAGAAACTTATCACATCCCAAGCTGCAGCCCTTCCTCTGTCCAGAGCTCCTTCTAGAGGGAACCTCTTGCATTTACCACTCAGAAAAACGGAGCAATAACCTGACCTGGCGACCCTGAAAAATGTCTCAGGACTTTGCAAAAGATCTGTGCAAATCATTTTCTGAGGCTTTGGGTTTTTTACACTGAGGATGCACCAGTGTGCAAGAGATTTTAGGGTTTTATGCAGCTTCTGATCCCATTAGCGCTGCCATAATTTAAAGTACTAGGTGCAACTTCATCCTCCATCCAGTCACTAGAGTCACATTCTTTGAACATCTCAGTTCTTACAATCTCTAGATGATTACAGAGATTTGGGTTGGATGGAAAAGCAGACTGTGAATTTCTAAACTAAAGTGATAAAATTTGTCCATTTTCATCCAGTCCTTCATTGCTGTTTCAGCAGCACCATGACTGGAAGTTGTCTTTAACCCACATGCAGCAATATTGGTGGTGACTATCACTTGCTTATTATCATATTATAACATCATATCATGATATCTTCATGTTTAAAACATACTTCAGAATATTATAAACAACCTCCTGATCATTGCCTTTTCCTTTTATATATTCCCCAGCTTCCTTTTCTGGAGTTGCACAGTAGTTCAAGCATTGAGTTCCAAACTCAATTATTTTTTCACTTTGGTGTATGTTTGGCTTTTTAATTTTTTTTTTTATTTTATTTTTTTTCCCCCATGTGAAAACCATTTTCTCTGGTTGGAAACTATTAGTTATCCTCAGTGTGAACAAAACTTCCTTTGTTCAGCTTTTTTTTATGGGTGCAAACTGGTGTGCTCCAAACAATACAGCTCTGTCATCAAAAATTACCCAGTGCTGCAGATTCCTGGGCTGTCATGTTTTAAGCAGCAGCTCAAGATGTCTTAAGTGGAGGAGAGAGTTCTTCTTCCTGCTTTAATTGGAAGAGAGCAGTGAAGGCTTCACTGGGGGCTGGGGTTTGAATCCTTTGCTTCCAGCCTTCCCTGTAGGTCTGGGAGTTGTGGTTGATCCCAGGTTTTGGGAAAGCTGAGATGTTCTACCAGACCAGCTTGGAGCCGTCGTTTTGGATTCCCTCTTCCCTACAACCAGTACCTGAAGCTGCTTTTACAGCTTAATATTCAATTCTTGAAACCTGCTTGGAAATATTCTTGGCTTTTGGAATGGGAAAGAAAAACTTTTAAGAGCTCTGAGAGCTGCCACGGGGACTTGCTACTTAGCTGGATCCAATCCAAAATGGCAGCCACAGCCTCGTTTCTCACAGGTGCTTTTTGAAGAATTTAGAGCTCTGTTCTCAATTCATGAGCTCTATTTATATTTTGTCTGTGCATGTGAGACTGTGGAGCTCGAGGGACTGGTAATGGGATGTGGAGCCTTTGGCTGAGAGCTGCCAGCCCACATCTGACCCAGGGTCTGCCCTCAGCGTGCAGTTCCGAGTCCCACTCGAGTTCCTGGTGGGATCAGTGTCCCATTCACAGGAGGATGGGCTGGCTGAGCAGGGAGATAAGGGCTGGAGTGGCAGAAGATCAGGCCATGCCATCTCTGTCCCCTGGAGAAGGTGCTTGCAGGCAGGTTGGATCCGTGTGGCCTCAGCAAGGAGGTTTTCTGTTGTCCGTAGATAAACGAAGGGCGTCGGCATTCCCCACGGTTAGTTCAGGATTTTGTAAGGCTGCAAAGAGCAGGAGCTTCTGCTGCTGCTGCTGCTGGTGTTTGAAAGAAGTTAATTGGAATTCAAAGAAAATCTTGAACTCAAAGCCCTAATGCATTTTTCAGTGCCAAGCAAACCAAAGAAGAACCAAGCTCTGACTAATTCATGGCAGACAACAACATGCAGTGCCTTCTATGAGGTCCTGCCTCTGCAGAAGTTAAGGACACACAATTTAACTCCCCTAAAAAAGCTGTTACTTGATGAAACTATGCTAGATGAAATATTAGTGTTTTAATGTGATCCATGTTGTAGTGCCACATCCAGATTTTTTGTAAACTTTATTTTGTGCCTGTTAGAGAATTTGAATTTTCTTCACAAACGAGGTGCTGGTGGTTGGGTGGCTTCTTGTGTTTTCATTACAAAGTCTGCAGTGGGGGTATATCTTAAAATTTGCTCCTTTTTAGCTCCCAGAAGTCAGCAAGTACTCAGCACCTGAGCTGTAGAGGCTGAACCCAAACCATTCCGTGATTTAGAATCCTGCAGGGACTGAGGAGAGGACCTGTTAACCTACAGTGGTCTCAAAACAGGGGCTAAACACCTGCAATCTCATCTTTGTCACTGCTGGATCCTGTGGCTTTTGTTACTCCACTTAACCTTTCTGTAATTTCCCCCAGTATAAAATAATAAATTATCTTTTAAATAATAAATATTAATTATTAAAAAGTTAGTGCATTATATGCATGAGAAGAGCTGGGCTGGGATTTCCACACTGAGCACTTCAGTACAAACAAACTTCATTTGTATTGGGACGTTTTAGGCTTTTCTTTGCAAGTCTCAAGTTTAAGCTCTGCCAGGTCTTGGCACCCCAGGCTGAACAAACATGCTCCTGGAGTTCAGGATATTTAAGAGCAGGACCTGAGTTAAGAAGGTTTGGCCCTCTCGGTGTGTCCTCCTTTGGGGACTCAGCTTTGTTTGAAGCAGATTGGAGTTGGGGCTGATGTGCTGGCAGAGTTAAAAAGGAGAAGGAGGTGTCTGAGCTGGGTTGGGAGTTTTTTATGGGAATCACTCCTTCTGTACCTTTGTTGTGCTGGTTCCTTTCCCTCTTTTCATTCCTAGCCAGAGATGTGCACACACGTGTGAAACAGCATTTTCATGCTTTGGGAGAAAAATCTTTAATTGCCAATAATAATAGTTCCAAACCCTTCTATTTTTCTTCTTTTCCATTTCCTCCTTTCCCTTTTCATAGAGCTGCTGTGTTCCAGTGGACAGAAAACGTGCTGCTGTCTTAATTTTTTAAGTCTCTTTATTACTCTGTCCCTCTTTAATTTCCCTCATTTTCTGCTTAGCTGTGCTCTACATTTTCCCAAGCAATTTTTTCTGGGTACAGTTGATTTCATCCAGAAGCTTTTTTTCCCCCCCACAGTGCACTCCAGGCTCATGATCAGTTAAAAACCATCAGCAAACCTTTAGTGAGTTGATTTCTGATCATCATTCCTGTATCTTGTATAGAATTTGGTCAAGGAACTCCTCAGAGCTGCTCCTGGGGAAGAATTAAATTTGTTTTGCAAAAGCTGGGGTACTTCAGTAATTATCTATATCGTGTGCAAGAATGGTGGGTTAGCTCTGTAGTAAATGGTATTTTCAAAGTAACTTTATTTATAATTGTGCTTCTTGGGGTGGGTTTCATCCTCCCCCATGACCTAGAGCAGTGACAATAAATAACCAGGCAGGACTGGATGTCAGCTGAGAGCCTGGAGTACTGTACTTGGGATTTGTTGGTCAAACAGTAGGAGTATTTTAACTTTTTGGACGTGTGAGCTGAAGTGCGGAAAGAAATGGAAACAACCATAAAATGACATTTCCAAAAGTTCACTTGAATTTATAGTTTATTGATTCCTAAGAACCTCATTCCAAATCATGTTCTCTTCTGATATTGCAAGCTGCTTGTTTGGCAAAACTTTATGCCAGCCTTGGCCGTGTTCTGAGGCTCATTACATCTGTTTTAAGTTGTTGGCTATTTGGAAATGAGCTTCATAATGTTTGCCATTTTCCTGGAGTTTGACGTTCCGTATCGGATCCATTACCAGGCAGTTATGAAAATACATTGAGTGACCATTGCAGGAAGTCTGGAAATTCATCCTGACTGCTTCTGGCTTAATCTTTTCAACATTGCCATTAGTGACAGGCTTAAGTGGCTTGACCACCTATTTTTAAACATAGTTTTCACACCTGGTGAGTGTGAAATGAACCAATATTTGAAATTCTCCAATCTTTTACCACCCATGTCTGTCGTTCTTGATCTCTGGTGAGTTGGCATTTTGCTTTAAGAACCACGTGAAACGTGGGATAAATTTTTGTGAATTTAAGTCAGCTTCAAGTCTTGCTTCTTCCAAAACATGCAGTTAATCCAAGACTTGTAAGATCTGTTCTCATTTAGAGAAATGGCAGTGGTTGCTTAGGCAGAGCCCTACCAATGTGCTTCCCTACAATGCCTTTCTGCCTCCCCTCTTGCCCACTGAATCCATGTATTTTGGTCAGTAAATGCCTGTTTTTGCCCTGCTGTTGCCGTTTGCAGATCAGTGGAGAGGCGCAGGAGCTGTTCTCAGTGCGCCACGGGCCGGTGCGAGCCGCGCGGATCCTGCCAGCTCCTCAGATCAGTGAGTACACGGTCAAACAGCTCAGCAGTCTGCAGAGCTTTTATAAAAGGTGGCTTTTCCACTCCAGTAAAACTAACAGGACAACAGGATCTGGTTTTTGGGGTGGCACTGCCTTCTGGTTTGTTCAATTTCCCCCTATTTTACATTAAATTTACTCACTTTGACCCTTTCAGTAGCTGAACTTTTATCATCCCTTGAGTGCAGCTCCTCTCTGCCACTGTTTAAATACTATTTAATCAAATTCTAAACCAAGCTGCTTGATTTAACAAGATCCTTCCAGAAGTTGAGTTAACCCCCAGAAGAACTTGCTGCAAAATCTGAGCAGCTGTGCATCAACAAGAAAATTCCTCTAAAAAATCCCCCTGTTCCATCCAAACCCAGTCTAATTGTTGGCTTCTGAAAGAGCTGTTGGGGTCTAATTTAAATTGATTTCCATGTTTTACCTTGTGGATGAAAAGAATGTATTTCTGGTATGACCAAGGTGTTTGGGGATTATGCTGGGTTAGAATTTCTAGCAACATTTTATTAATTAATTAATGAACTCAAAAAATACAGCCTAAAATCTTATTGTTTAAATTATTCATAGTAAACAATACTAATTTTGTGTGTTTCAAAGAAAGTAAATGAAGAAGGTGGTTTAATGGACACATTATACATTGTTTTGGTGATTTCCTGAGCAGAGGAATTTACAAAGTATATGTGGCTGTGTGACTATTACAGGTTAAACTAAATTAAAATAAAATATTCCCAAGCCTGTTGTTCCCTTATTCCATTTACTGGAACACTGCATAATTCCCAATGAGCTGCTTTTTTGCTATTATGTGTGTCATTGAGTAATGGATGTCTGTGCCCCTTTGTCTCTCAAAGGAAAAAAATAAAGGAGAAAGAAAAGTGTAAATGGAAATGAAAATGAAGTAAATTAATTGAAGAACCTGGGAGTTCTGTTTTTTCTGATATTAAAACAGGTTTTTGATTTTTCAATCAAATAAATCACACTCATGAACTCCTTCAAGCAGTTGCTGTCTTTCTGCCTCTAAATTCCATATATTTAACATCTGACAATGGTAGTTGTTCCATTAGAAAACTATTCAAATTAGCTCATATTAAATTAAACCAAACCTTTTAAAAACATGTTTTGGTCTCTTTTTACATGGCTTGGTTTAAATAAATCTTTGATTAAAAGTACATGAATGTATCATTGACCAGTATCTGGAATCAGATAAAAGTAAAGCTGTAATAAGAGGCCTTAGATAACTAACTCATGAGCTTTAATGATTCTGAACAAAATAAAAGGAATTTGTAAAGGAGAAGCTGATTACCATCAGCAGGCTCAAACACTGTTTTACTGTAAAGCTGTAAAAAGGGAATTATTGAAAATAGGAGTCTCTTGGTGGATGGATTTGGCACGTTCCTAGAAACAGATCTTAGCTGGTGATAAGCAGCTCATTCCCAGGTGTGAAAGGAAAGCTCATGGCTTTAACTTAGTGACTTTACAGGAGCAGAACTTAATAGTTTGTCAACTATTCCGTTAAAAAATCTGCAGCCCTTTGATGTTGGATCCTCTGCCTCATGGTGTGCTCCGTGGCATAATGGAGCCTTGTTCCACAGGGCTTATTTCTGCAGAGGATCTCCTTCAGCAGCTCCTGGGTGCTGCTGCCAGCGTGGGGCAGGCTCTGGAGCTGCCCTGGGGCACTGCCAGCTGGGCCCTGGGCAGGTTTGGGAGCCCAGGAGCTGGGCCAGCCCCTGGAACTGCTGGGACCTGGGCAGGTTTGGGAGCCCAGGAGCTGGGCCAGCCCCTGGAACTGCTGGGACCTGGCAACTCTGGAGTTCTGAGCCACCAAACCTGACCTGGCCAGCAAACCTGACCAGCTCTGCAGTGTCACTTCCATGTCCTGGTGACTGTGGCAGGGCTGTTCTGCAGCCTGGAGGAGTTGGCCTTAAAAACCTGAGGGATTTCTGTAAATAATGCCAGACCCCTCAGATATCAACCCTTCTCTGTGGTCAGGTCATACCTACCACTGCTTTAATTATTCTGTACAGTTTACAATGTAAATGACCCTTTTGGAGACTGAGGGTTTGCACTGTGACCGAATTTGCAGAGCTAATGTTTAGACTGTGAGAACATCTCAGTCTGGACTCTGGCAGCCTTAGGGGAAGAGTTCTGAGCTGTGATATCTGCTGAGCCATCCTTGGCACAGCTGCTGGGCTGGCCTGGCTCTTGGCCACTTCCAAACCTGGGTGCTGGGCTGGATTTAGTGCTGTGTCCGTGTGCTTGGATTTTTTTCTGTCAGTGCTGAGGAAATGATACCTCTATTTCAGTTATCTTTGCTGCTCTCTTGCCTACAAAATCAGAGTATTGGTGCTGTCTGAAGTAAGTTAGTGCTAGAGTCTCCCATTTTTTATTTCTTCTCCCAGGTCGTTTTACAAGCCCCTGGCCAAATACCTGCTTTGCCTCGTGCTGTCCCATTTGTTAAGGTAGAGCTGCACAGTTTAAAAATCAATCAAGGAACTCAGAAAGCCAGAGGAGCAGCTCTGTGTGTGGCAATTCCTGCTCGAAGGGACATGGTGGCAGGCTGGTGTGGTGAAGTTTAGATCAGTGGTTGTCTGTAAAACCTATTTCCATGTCTCAGCACTATGAAAATAAATTCGTCCAGCAAGCTGAATTAATTTATTGCCATTTTCTAGATCATACTGCTTGCAGATAGATGGTGTAACAGCCCAACATCTCTCAGTGAATTTCACTGTTCAGTCAAATTGACTTGTAAGGGAAAAAAAGCAAATAAAAAAAGGAAATAAGAAGAAATCAGAGGTACTGAAACCCACTGAGAGTTGAAATATCGCAGCAGATTTATCCCTGTTCTCCACTGCTCTCATCTTTGATGTTGGTAAAATTAAGATTTGAACCTCAAAAGCTGACTCAGGTTTATGTGCAGGTACACTTAAAGAACTCTAATATTTAGGTTGCTTTCTGAAGGAAGGCAGATGTGAGGTCTGTGGATGTTCAGCCACTTGGGTGGTTCAGTGGTTTTAAATCCCCAAAGGCCAAAATAATCACAGGGTCTGCCTGGGGGAGGGCCTGACCCTGCACGATGGACAGGCAGGGTTTGGGGTGCTGTAGGTGGGTTCTGCAGGTGTGTGTGTGAGTTTTGGTGTTCTCCCCCTGTTCTGTGGGGTTTTGGGGATAATGAGTGGTGATGCCTGTGGATTATAGAAATTACAGACTGCAATTCTCAACGCAGAGATATTATAGGGGAGAATTTTGGAGTGCAACTCTGTAAAATACCAATTTCTTTGAAGCTTTGGACCTGTATTCCATCATCACATCAGGGCTTTAGACCAGTGCACCTGAACCTTCCACCCAGTCAGGCTGAGAGGGAGTTCCAGCCTGGGCTGGGCTGCTGCACTGAGGTGGGGCAGGACCACAAACGCCACAAGATTTCCAAGGAAAAGATGGAAATGAAAGGGGTTTAGTGGAGCAGGAGCAGCACTGCACTATGAAATGGCCGTGATGGGACTGATCAGTGGAATTACACACCAGGAGACTCCACTCCACGGTGCCCCTGAGCATTGCTGAATAGAGTGTGAAATTCATCCCCCTCATGGGAAACCAGGGGGATTTCCATAGTTCTGGGCAGCTTTGGAGTTCCTGGGACATTCACTGGGTTTCATTTTTATTCTGCACAAAGATGTGCTGGTTTTGTTGATGTTAACTCTTTTATTATTGGCATTATTGAGAGGCCTTAGCAGGCCCCGAGGTCTCTATTCACAGTTCCATCAGGAGGACAGGGCCTAAGCTCCTTTGAGCTTATGTGTGGATAACCTTTTGACTTCATAAACTTCTGAATGTTGATTTGTATGAAATTTCATTTAGCCACAGATAGATTTGTTTCTTTTTTTTTTTTTTCCAATTTTAAGCACACTGACTGGAGTTAGGTTTTATAAAAAACCAAACGTATCATTTAGCTAAATGGAGCTGTAGATAAGGTGGTGCCTTGTTGGCAGGAAGGGCAGTTTTCATTACTTTAATTGTGTGATTTGTCAGGATTTCCAGCATTTTATAAATGCTGTAGTGTTATATGACAGAATTAAAAGGATTTAGAATAAAAGGAGTTTAAGAAGAAGACTTTGCAACAGGATTTCAATACTTTTTGTATTTGGGGGATTTAGAGAGCTGTTTTTCATTTCAATTTTGTTAAACACTGTGTGTGCAGCAGGTGTGTGCAACGTCAGCGCCTCGCACATGCAAATAAACACAATTTTACAAATGAAAATTAATCCAGCAGAACTTGGGAGATTAAATCCCACCCCAGAGCTGGGAGAGGCTCCATTAGAGCGTGGCAGAGCCCAGCACATGTCACTCTGTGCAATCCCACGGATGGGACAGCTATTAACCTGATTTGATGCCCTCAGAGGCCTCCCAGTAATGATCCTTTCCTGCAGTATTAATATTTACATTCTGAAAGTATTGAAGTAGAAAATGGATTTTGTTAAAATTGAGGGACTCCAGTCATTACAGTCTGAAATCAGAAGTTTAAGCACCTATTGCAGAAATGTTGCAAATCTGTGCTGTGAGTATTAAAACTGGCATTCTTTTTGGTTTTGGGCACTTGATTCCCTCCACCTTTCTCCCTCTTTTCCCCCCTTCTTTGTCGTTAAACTGAGAACCAGACTGCAAAGAAACGTCTGACTTCGTGTCTCTAATACATCTCAGTGAAAAAAGCAGAGTTAAATACTTCAGGTGAAATCCTGGCTGCACTTAAATCAGTGTCAGAATTGCTGGTAGTCAGCATTTCACCCTCAGTGCTGGGAACAGAACAAATGGAATTCATCTGTTACCTGGACTGAAGGAAACAAATTGGTTGCCAGACTCTTAAGAAGACTTTATGTTTCATTTATCAATTTACAGGTCAGTACATACAGTACAGGTTTGACTCACCAAAGAGCTTGAAATAATAGGAATAAAAGAGAAATACATCTGGCTGGTTGAGGTTACTTGTAAAGCTATTGTTGATGGTGGAGTTATTGATGTGACCCATTTGACTTTATAAATACCCAAAGGTGTAGGAGGGAAGACTTATCCTTGTACAGATGAGAGGACTGAACAGTGTTTGTTACAAATTAAATACATGTACCTGAGTTATTAATAATTAACAGAGTCTGCTGTGTCAAAATGTATATTGTTAATTGTTGTGCCTTTCTGAAGAAATGATTTAGGGCTGTACAGCAGTATTTGAGATTCAAATTTGAGCAGACTCTATCACTAATATTCTTTAGAGATCAAAGGGTTAGGTGAAATAGAGAAAAAAAAATAAAATTCCATTGTTCACCACACACGTGCAGACCTGTAGATAGATAATTAAAAAGGCAAAGGTTGAGAGAAAATGGAGGAAACCTGGTGGTGGTGGTGTTGGTTGTTACTCTGTTATTTAAGTTGGGTAGAAACATACCCTGGAATTCAGTTAAACATTGTTCACAAGCAGAAGTGAGATTTCTTTTCTTGGTTTTCCTTTTTTTTTTTTTTTTAAACTCAATCTTAGTTTTATTTCTGTTTACTCAGCAGTAAAGCAGAGTTCTCCAAACTCTTAAAAATCCCATTTTAAGAAGTGTGGCGTCTCTAACAGTCTGCCTGTGCTGGGGTGAAGGTGTGACTGAGCCCGGGGGGACGACAGGCTGGGCTCCAGTGCCAGGGCTGATGGATTTCCAGTGCCAGGACTGCTTTATTTCCAATGCCAGGGTTGATTTCCAGTGCCAGGGCTGCCTTCCAGTGCCAGGGCTGATTTATTTCCAGTGCCAGAGCTGGGTTCCAGTGCCAGGGCTGGTGCCACTGGTGTGGGAGAGGATCCCAGGGCAGGGACACAAACCAACTCTGCTGGGCTGTGTTGCTGCCATGTGGTGAAACCACCCCTAGAATGTGGTGTAGTAGTTGTGTTTTCACTTGGAGTCTCACTGGAGGTTGTTTTCCTAAAGGCTGAACTCTCCTGTGGTGGAAGAGATTGATCTGGTTTGAATTTAATCTCCTGTTTTCTTAGGCACAGGGCAGGGCCTGCAGAGGCTGCTCTGGGGTTGGCACTGGGGTGTTCCACTGGCACCTCAGCAGAACGACCTGGAACCAAGGTGTGAACCCCAGGCAGAGCTGCTGAGGGCCTTGGAGCAGACAGCTTTGTAAAAAACGATGAAAATGAGCAAGAATCACTGGTTGCAGGCACAGAATCCCAACCCCAAGTGGGATGAACAGAAAATCACTCCCTAAGCCTGGCCAGGTTTTGCTGCTTGTGTTGTTTCTCATTTTCACCTCTGTCCAGAGCTGTCCTTCCGTGCTCACAGCTCTGCCTGTGACTTGTGTTTCTGTCCCTCATCCTGCCCAGCCTGGGAGTTTCGTGTTATATTATATATATATATATATATA
>VZTJ01003534.1:550634-668134 GCA_013397795.1 Orthonyx spaldingii
TATATATATATATATATATATATATTCCATATTCTCCCAATATCTTGGGCCCCAACCTGAACTTGGAAGCTGTACAAACACTGTGTAGTGATTTGCTTTCTCTTCTGTTTTGTTTTCCCCCTTATCAGGTGCTCAGAAATGTGATAATTTTGCTGAGAAGCGGCCTCTGCTTGGTGTGTGCAAAAGCATTGGATCTTCTGGGTAAGAATGGTTTTTGTGTATAAAGTAATATATGAATTGTAATGTCATCTAAAAAGCCCAGTAGATGACATCTTTAAAGCTCTGTTCCTTTTTTTGCTCATGGGATAACACTGGGATGTGGTTTTAAACTTTTTTTTGGTGTGTCAATATCAATTTTCCTATGACTTAAGCTTTTGGAAAGGAATAAAAAAGATACTCTTCATATAAAATGAAGAAAGAGGTGTTTAAAGTTTATTGTATTCTCAGTGGAATCACAACTTTATGATTTACCTTTTCTGATATTAATCTGGGTCAGAATTATTATAGTGAAGTGTCTAAAGCAATCTCTGTGTCTTAAAAAGTAATTTTTCAAGCAGCAAATGAATGACAAATACCAAGCATTTCATTGTTGCAGCCACACACTGTTTATTAGCACAACACATGTCAAACCTCCTTCTCTGAGTTACAAAAATCAGTTTACAGCCTTGTTTTGTGCTCTCTGGCCAGAACTGTTGTATCACTGCTCTTATAAAAGAGGCCCTTAAGATATTTTCTGGTTGATTCAGACAATGCACAGGATTTATATCTCTACCTACAGGAAAATATTTGCTTTTCAGGAGAAATCCTCCACACAGCCATTTAATGGCTGAGCAGTTGCAGTAGATCTCCTTACAGTTGTAAGACTAATTCTGTGCCACACCTTTTTCAATTAAGAATGTAATCACTGTGTGTGTGAAGGAAAAACTGTCAAATCTTTAACTTGCTCTGTTCTTACTGTGTGAAATTGCAATATTAATGTTACCTGCCTTAAATGTTTAAATTAAAACCCACATGAGGCAGACAAATGAATTTTTTCTCTTTATCTGTTAATTTTCTTTATCTGTTATTTTTTATCTTTCTTTTTCTTTACAACTTACAAAAACGAGTTTATGGTGATTTTTCTCCTTTTCTTCCCTGCCCTGTAAGTTTAACTATTTACAAATTAGAGATGCAAATACTGCTCTCATAGGAGTTTCTGTCTTTATCCAAACACTGTATTTATATATGTAAAGGATGTGTTGGTTTAGTAAAAATCTTCCTTCACAGCCTTGTTTTGGAAGCTGAGATACCTGGGAAATGAACAAACTCTAAGGATCATTATTTTCATTGTGTTATTATATTCCTCAGTTAATAGAAAATAATTCAGAGATTATGGGCAGTTTCTGCTTTCCTCAGAAAAAGCCCCTCATATGTTTTCAACACCATGATATTGTCATTTCCAAATAATTTTTTGTTGTTATCATTATCAATTAATTCCCAGATGAATTTCCTGATAATAGATTTTATTTTCCATTGTCGTATGTGATCATTTTATGCTTGCAACAAGATGGAACTTTTGCCTCATATCTGCTTTTCTGGCTGGCTTTTGGTTCACACATTTTTGTATTTTAAAAGTGACATTTTTCCAGCTATTAAAATGACTGAAATGCTGGACTGGATGATCTTTAAGGGTCCCCTTCCAACCCAAGCCAGTCCATGATTCACTGTATAATCTTTTCAAAACAATTGTTTTCACAGCCCCCCAAAAGGATGCAGTCCTGACACACAAATGGGAAACAGAGTGTGTTTTTTGGCTGATTCTTCTCCGCTGGTTTAGAGGTTGGTTCAGTCAACTTCAGTCTTAGATTACAAGATTTGCAAATTAAAGGAAAACCAAAAAAGAAGGAATAGCTGCCTAAATTTTGGGGTTGGGGAGGTTTGTAAAGACATGCCTGCTTGTTTCTGGTGATAAGACAAACAAACCTTTATACACACACAAAATTAATTGATGGGTTTGGTGCACATTAATGTATTTTCTAGGTGGTGAGACATTAAAATATCCCTGTTTTGCCCACATGGGTTATTGAAGCCATAGTTTGGAACATACTGGATCTGTAAAAACACTTTCAAATACACCAGAGAGGCCCAAAATCCATTACTTTTGTTCTATTCAAATGTAAATGTACCAATATTTTTAAATTAAGTAAATGCTTCATTTTAACTGATGGCGAAGTTCAAAGGATAACCGTTCCTGTGTCCAAATAACCAAATTATTTTAATAAAAGATCAGCAGATTATACCAGAATCTTACATAGGCAAGTAGGAGAGTTGTCTAATGAGGTAAGTGTAGCTAACTAAAAAATCAGTGCTAAAAGATTAAAAAGTAAGAGTTTGAGGCCTTTAGGGAGAGTGCAGGAGCTCAGGCAGTGTCTCAGGCAGTAGCCAGAGTTGGCTTTCCAGCTTGTATTTTTAGCAAGATGAATGAATTTAATGATACCAAGTGGTGGAAAATTTTGGATGACACTTGAAGAATTGGATGGAGGTCACGTAAGGGCATGAGAAGCAAGAGGTGATCTTTTCTAATCATGGGAGGAGAGAGGAAATTAGGCTAAATTAAAGAAGGAGGGGTAGTTGGAGCAAACAAAATGTGTAACTTTGGCTAGCCAGCATTTTTTTCCCCCTGCTGATCTGTTTACAAGGCAAATCAATTGGCAGCAGATTTTCAGGAAGCGTGTGCTTTATTCTCATGGCTACTGGAGATTAAATCCTGCTAACCTTAACCCAACTTCAGCTCAGGAATGTGTTTATGGGAGTGCTCGGCTTTAGAAAGCAGCTTCACATGAGTAACAACACAATTAAAGCGTTAATATTTTCTTAATTAATATTTCAGAGTCACATGAGCCTGTTCTGGGTCTGGTGGAGTCTGGTACTGCTAAAATCCAGTGTCCACTCCTAAGTATCTGTGGCTTTTAATGCTCAAAATGAGCTGGCTGGGAAATGATTGGTCAGACACAAACAGCAAAGCTCCTGGAAGGATCCCCCAAGAGGAGGAAAGGAGCTCTGGTGAATGCAGTTCTTGTTCCCAGTTCTCACCCTGCTCAGGGGAACTCTCCCTGGAATATTTTTCCTGGAATGCCCTTGATGGCGAGGGCTCACCTGGCTCAGTCCTGCCATGGGCTGTGCAAAGGGTGCAGCCACTCCAGATATAAGCTGCAGCTTTCTGAAATCACACACAGAAATGGCCTGGGCCAGATGGTTGTGATTTTCAGTTGTATTGGGCACCATGAAATAGATTTCATGAAGTTTGTGAAATATTTGTGGGCTTTTATTGAAGACTGCGCAAAACTCAGATTTTGTGGAGACTCTCAAGCCTAGAGAGCAAGCTTAATCTAATTGTTTGTGTTCTCAGAAGTACAGTAGGACCTCTGAAGTTGGGCAAAGCTCTCTCATTTCTGTTACCTTGGAGGATTTGAGTCCCAGAGGTTCCTGTGCTGCTGAATAACTGCAAAGCCTCATTAACTGCAGAGTTGTGTGGTGGCAGCTGCCTTGCAAAGACTTCCTTCCCTTCCAGCAGATGAAAAACATTCTCCTCTCTGATTTCTTTCAGGAAAATTCAGTTTAGCCTTAGCAGGTTGCGTGGCAGCTTTTAAGATCCTGAGAGAGGCAGCCCCTGAATAAAGTAGTTTAAATTCCTTTTAGTGATGCTGATGGGCTTGTTATGTGCTAAAGATGGAATGTTCTCCGTCTCAAAAAGAGCTCTTCAGATCCCAGCATTTCTTCCCTGTAAGTTGATTCTGTGATTACAATAATCTGCCTTTTTATAATGTTGGTGATACTTGCTGGTAATTCTGTGAATTTTCTCAGGGATTCAAATGCCAGGAGGTGGAGCTCTGATGGAATAAAGTGATGTTTCCATGTGTAAATACCGAGGGCAGGAAAGCTCTGGAGTTCCTCTGATACACCAAACGTTTGTCTGAGTGAACCTAGAGTAAGAAATAACCTTTGAACTATAATAAACTGTTAATCTTGGATCAAAACTAGAAGAAAATGAGTATTTGGGGTCAAGCTTTGACCAGTTGGTGAGAACCATGGGTAGTTTTGACCTTCTAAAGCTTTGATTTATGAAGCTGTAAAAAGATGAACCTTTTCCAAGCGATCCTTGGGATGGAGTGGAGGCTTGGGAGAGCAGATTCCTGAGCTGAGGCACAGCTTTGCTTTACTGCTGTTCCAAGCCCTGTGTGTGCAGTGATGCAGGGAGGGGATGAAGGGATGGAGGGGATGGAAGGAAGTCCAGATAAAACCAGCTGGAGCACAAAGCTGCCCCCAGTAACTTGTCAAAAGAAGCACCACAGGGAAAAGATAATGCACAGCACCATTACAGGCAGGGCTGCTGCTTCCAGGGCCACTTTAAATTCCACTTTAAATTATTAAATACTGTAAACGCTATAAAGTTAATTAGAAGAGGAACAAACTCTACAAAGATAAATGTGTTTTCAATATGTTTCTCAGGGAGGGTACAGTAGAAACCAGTGAATGAGAGGAAATTTATTTCTGGCAGCACTCTAGACATGGAACTGTGGTTGAACTTTTTACCCTAATTACGTCCCCACTAATGCCTGCAGCGGTCTGGAATCAAAGTGGCCCTTCAGGCCCTGGAAAGTCTCTGATGTGGCGAGCGTTTGTTGTGTGCTGAGGGTTACTTCAGAAAAAACGGAATATTGTGACAGGATTTTTCAAAATTTCTCAGTTACCACCCACCTCACTTGTTGCCTACAAAAATAGAGTAATTGTTTGCATCTGTGTGTTTTTGTCTGTCTTAGAAATAACTGTTATAAATCAACGTGACAGACCCGGGGAGCAGTTGAGGATTATATTTTCTTTTCTTATATGTTTTAGTGTTATTCCTGTGTTCTGTACTCTAGGAAGGATTTAAAGGACATTGCAAACCAGAAATTTCGGGATGGTTTCAGTTGTTCTCTTTTCCTGAGGACACTTAAAGCTGTCAGATCCCAATGGGTTCGTAGGGGATGCTCTTTAATCTGGTTTCTCCTGAACAAGTGCTGTCATTTCTTGCTTGTAGTTGGAGCTGATTGCAAACTGCTTCAACTTCCAGTCCTTGTTTCTGTGTTGTTACACAACTGCTGCCACTCCAGTAATTCCCTACAACCTGGCAGTATTTGAACTTTGCATCTGCTGCTAAATGCCATTTTCTCCCTTACCATGGGCTCTCTCGAGTCCTTCTTGTGCTCTTACTTTCCTTTCCTTCAAAAATATTTAATATACAGGGAAAATGTCATGGGAGTTTGCTGAGCTCAACCATTCATACATGGATGAGCTTTTAAATCTCCAAACTACAGAAAAAGACAATTAAAACACAATTTAAATCCATAAAAAGATCTGATACCATTATTCTTTTTCTTTAGTTCTGTTTTTTTTTTGAGTGAATATATTTTAATAGCTTTAAATCTTAAATTTGCAAATTTAAATTCATAACTCAGTAAATATTTCTTCAGTAATTCAAAATAGATATTTAGAAGGCTTCTGCTCTGTGAAAAAGCTGTAAGACATGCTTAAAAAAAGATCTTGCTTAATGCCTTCTTTCTTTGAATTCTGAGTAGGTAATATATTAGAATATCACCTGAGGAGACCCCTTACACTTTTTTGGATGGTTGCTCACAAACTTATTTTTTAAATTAATGGTGATTCAAATCATTAATAGAACATTTGTGCCATATAAGGATCATATTTTACAGTGAGCCAATAAGAAACCAACACAATGTTTTAATTAATTTTGCCTGCACAGTTTGAACAACTGCATCTCCCATTTCAGCATCACCTGCACCAGGTGCCTCTCTGGGGAGAATGCTGTGTTCCTGTGTGCCTTTCCTTAGCAATTGTAATTCCTCCTGGCAATATCAACCACCTTTAATTAGGAAATTCCTCCAAATTTAATGAAAAGTGCTCCAGTAGAGGAGGTGGCTGCATCATTGTTTTCACTGAGAGGAAGGATATAAAATAATGTTTTATATTTTGTTTGGTTTTGATGTTAAGCAATTTATAGAGGGTTTCAACTTTAAGACCAGTTTAAGGAAAAGCAGAATATTCCTTTAGCTGTTCATGGGGCTCCACAAGTAATTATTTTCAGGTTATTATTTCATCATTTCAACCCAGCTTTCGGTGAGTTCAGCTACGGTGAGAACTCTGCACATCTGGTCTGTGATTCAAGTCATAAAACAGAGCAAGAAATACCTAAGAACATATAATTAATGGGCACTTGGGAAAATTCTGGCCTACCTGATGTGACCAGAACCTCAGAGCAGCTTTGCTGTTCAGAGCACTTTTCAAGTTCTTTAACCATAAGATCTGAGCTCATCTCTGCTCAGCTTCAGTCATACGCACTCTAAAACCCTCTAATTATTTCTTGGAAACGGGATTGTTTTCAAGCTCCTCAAAAATTGTAATTTGAGCCATAAACTGGCATATAAACAATTAAGGTTTAGCAGAGTCCTGAGCAGCTGACAGACATCTTCTAATGATCTCCATCATGCAACTGCAGGCAGAGGCTGCTTAATACAGAGGTGATGAAGTGTTGCACAATCCCACTGGTTTCTTACGCCGTTAATGACACCGAGGGCAAAAGAATTTTAGCTCAGGCAGGTTGGTGCAAGGTTTTGTGCTCGGTGGTGAAGCCCCAGAGTGGTTCTGTGGGCTCTGGGACGGCGGCGCGGGCGGGCCTGGAGCCGCTGGCTTAACGTGGCCTTTGTTGGTGCTGATGGCTTGTGAGGGGAGAGGGTGCCAAGGGGCCTGGCAGGCTCGTGAATCACCAGGGAGGGCACAGAAAGGGGGAAAAAACCAACCTGGAATCTAAAGGAATTGGTTACAAGAACCAACAGGATGAAATATTTGGTCCTTCGGAATGGTTTTAACAGTAGCAGGTAAAGCCTTTTCAGTGCTGGTTGTTGAGGGTTCAGTCACACGCGAGGTGGGGCTTTTAATGCAGAGGAACATGCCTCAGATATATACAATTAATTGTATATATGCTGAAATAATCAGCTGCCATCTGTATTAAATGTCCTGTTTTCTGATGCGCCATTAATCAGAAAACACTGTCAGTACAAATGCCTCAGAATAAAGCAAAAAGCTCTGGTATTGTTTTGGAGTGTTGTAAATAGTGGCACTTTGTAAAATCTGGGTATAGCTGAGGCTCTCAGTGGCTCCACAAAATGCTCAGTTTGGGTTCTCCATGTGCCTGGTGAAATTTGGCTGGAGGTGAGGTATTTCACCATCAAGTTGCCCTCAGAGTGGTGCTCCCAGAAATGTGATCTTTTCCTCTTAAGCTGTGACATGTGGCTGTCTCTTGATATGCAAAAATTGCTCCATTTTTGATTTTGATCCATCCCGGATGATCTTGGAGATCCGTGTGGCTGTTACTGCAATACAAATGATGTGCATTCATTTCAGTGGTGAGTTCTGCTTCATTTGACAGTGAGAAGGGCAAGACAGCTCTTTAATTTTGGATTTTTGGGGGAAGCACACCAGATTGTGGCTTAATCAGCTGATCACAGAAATACTGGTTGTTGATAGAGGTATGATGAATGCAGTTGTACTCTGTCAGAACTTAATCTTTGCTCATGTTCATGAAGATTTACAGAAACGTCTCCAGTTTTGTGGGTGTTCGTAGAACAATCAAAGACAGCCCAGCGCAGGTCCATAAATTCTGTATGAAAGGACTGTTTAGCCACACACAAGCAAAATCTAGTCCAGAATACACCAGAAAAACCCGATCCTGCTGTGCAAGCGGAGCTCCAGCTGTGCTTTCCCCTCCGTGGTGGCCACGGTCAAGCAGACAAACAGATCAGGGAGACGCCGCTGGTCTGGCTGCGTTCGCTGAGTGGCGATGCCATGGGGCAGCGCTGCGGTGCCGCACGGGCACGGCTCGGGGAGTGCCAGGTGTGCCACGCTCGGGGCTCCCTGCCAAGGCCGTGGCTGAGGAGGCAGCTTGTGTGTGTTCCACGCTGCAGCGCCAGCAGCGCCGCGGGACCCCGCGCTGCCTCCGGGCTCCGGTGCCTCCGGGAGCTCCATCCCTCCTGAAACGTGACAGCAAACCCAGCAAAACCCCCTCAAACCTGGGAAGTGTCTTCTGGTGATGAGGGTGAGGGATAACAGAGAACACAGCAGTTGGAACACGTTGTGTGCTGCTGGAGGTGGGAAGAGCTGCCAGAACAAGGAATTTGGAGATTTCTAAGTATTTTGATATTTTTAAGGATTCCCCTTCTACTTTTCTCTTGTATTATCTGTTGCAATAATCAATATTTGCACAAACCCAGTCTGAAATTTGCCTTCTCTTGTTGATGTCTGACATCTCGACTGCAGATGGAAGGCGAAGGGGTTGTTGGTTTCATGGAACACAAGTGGATTAATGGCTTTTGAAAGTACTCAGAACTGGAAAAGTCACTGTGAAGAGCCCTGTGGAGCCTCAGGTTCTCTCACAGACCATGGCCTGAGTTATGCAGGAGACAGAAACCTGTCCTTCAACCAATCCTTCAGCCAGTCCTTCCTGGGTCATTGCAGGTGCAGTTAGACCTACCCTGTGCAGAAAATACCTTGTTTATGAATCAACAGAAGTAAAATTACCCCTGTCCTTATAATCCAAAAAAGTAGATTCCTGAGCCCGAAACCTGACTCAATTTACCTGTAACAAAACGATTTCTGCAGAGTTGGTGACTTTTTGAGTTTGTTATATGCCCATGAGACAAGATGGTGAAGTACAAGTACAAGGTGGAACTTTTTTCCTGAGGTGATAGACTTGATCAAAACGTTTGAGGAAGATGTGACAGTGAAGTTTGTATCTCTTGGTGTTTAACACAACTATTTTCGTGCTGTATCAATTCCCTCCCTTGATTTTAAAGGATTAGATTTAGTCACGTGTCTAAGGTTGGTGCAGGTTTTTCTTATTTAGAAATAAGTGTTTCCATGCTTTTTGCCATTTGTGGTGCACTTAAAACGTCTCTGCTGCTTTGCAATTTGGTGCTGCACACACATTTTGGGGGAAGTGTCACTTTCTCTAAAATCTTGCTCTGCTTTTCCTGATTTTGAATGAATCTGTTAAGTACTATGAATTAGAAAATTACTTACAGAGTGGAGTTTTCAAGCTTTTATTGTGAAAAGGTGGGATGCAAGAGCCATTAGATGATGAAAGTCCTAATGAAAGTTCTTCCTGCAGTGGTGTTTAAGGAATAAAGAATTGAATTTATTGTTTTTTAAAAGTTTTCATTCTGGTGTGCATCCCTCAGGAAGAAGGGGACAATTGCCCTGCTGAAGAAGATCAGAGGAGTTTAGTGCTGGGGCTGGAAAACAAACCTTACAATTTAAGGCCTAAAAGTTTTTTTCACTTTATTGGTGCCTGGATTGCTCTGGGTGATTACTGACAAGAGATAACTGAGGGCAATGAACCTTTTTGTGTTCTTGACAGAGACACAGAAGCCAAAAAGCAGAATATGTACAAATTCTATCAGGCACTAAGAAGTCATTTCATAAAAATAAAAGGATCAAAATGTTGGAACAACTCACCATAAAAATAGAGGACGCATTGTTGGTCAAAGTCTTTTAAGACAAGATTAGGTTGCTTGGTAAAAATCATTTCTTTGAGCTTCTGGGACATTTTGTTCATGGCCTGGAAAGAGATGATCCTTCCAGAATTGAAATCTGTTAATCTGAGCAAACCTTCTTCAGGGCCCTTGAGGAGAACAGAATTGCCTTTGTGGTCTCACCATGTTCATAATATTGCTATGAAGATCATAATCAAATCTCATGCTTCAACTTTCCAGTGTAAAGGTTCAGGCAGGAATTTGTCCAATATTCAATTAATTAACTCTGTGCTCTGGTTTTGTTTTGCTTTTCTTGCCCTTCTGTGAAGCACCAGAGAGGTAGAACAGGTCGCTGAGAATTGTAACCACCCCTGCTGATTAAAATGTGGGTCACTGTCAGCATCCTCCTCATTCCCATATAGAAATTGCCTTTTTTTTTTTGCCAGCAACTTATTGATTCCATTATATTACTTGGTTATTGGCACTTGGGCTCAAGGTTTTACCCAGTGTGGCTGAAAAAAGCATTGGTAGAATGGTCTTACCATGATCAGCCAAGAGATTGTAATAATTAAGCCATAACAATGACTACACATTTGAGTGACAGAATTATTACCCATAAATTGGAAAAATTGTTCAGCACAGGTTGATGTGGAAATAGTAATCACTATTAAGTGTGTTGATATAATTTTAGCTGTATCTACTTCAGTGTGTTTGAAATTCTCTTTCTATCAACGTCATAATGTGATAGAGGTAATAAATCAATTTTTAAAAGTTTGTACATAGACCTTGCAGTGGCTTTCTGTGTTTTCGAGCAGCAGTGAACTTTAATGTGAAGGAACTGACTTGAGTCTCACTGGTTTAAAGGTGTTTCTGAAGGGCCTTTGAAGTGCTTGAAGTAATAAATTGCACCCTCTAGTTATTAGCCCAGGTATGTGCCTAGAAAAAATGTATATTTTGGGAAAAACTTTGGTGGGCAAAGTGTCAGAAGTTATTTTTTCTTTAGTTTTTCTGACAGTTGTCTTGCTGTGCATTTTCTGTATATTATACATTACTGTATAAACCATTTTTAAACCATTTTATTATCTTGAGGCATTGGGGGTAAACAGTTGGCATTTGTCCTCCACCTTTCCAGAAAATTCCCGAGCAGCTTGAGCAGATCTAAGAGACGAGTGAGTGCTGGGGCAGGAATTGTGTGAAACTCTGTAAAATAAAACAGATATGGGCAGGGGGGAACACCCTCTTTTACCAATGCTCAGGATATGTTTGTACAGCTGGCAGTTTGTGCTCCTTCATATTCCTTGACCTAGAAATAGCCAAGGTTTTAATGCGTTCTTGGAGGGGGAGAAAGGTGTTGTGGAGCAGAGCTGCCACATCAAAGCCTCTCCCCAGCCTCTAAAAGGGTTTCCACCACTGCCTTCCTCGGCCCTATCGAACACTCAGCACTTTCCCACTCAGCCTTTTTTATTAAGAAGTGGCCTCAAGGCTTTTATTTATATTGAAATGATAAAAGTGACACGAAGCGGTTGAGAAGATCTGCACGGTTCAAACAAAACCCCATCAGGGACGTAATGTGAATTGTGTGTCTCCATCTCCCCAAGCCATGCAGCTCAGCTGCTGCTCTGGGGGAAGTCCTCCCTGGAGGAGAGAGTTACTCTGAGGAGTAGTTTTTAACTAGGATGTGGTCTAAAACTTCATGGCTTGTATTTTGCTGCTATTCCAGTGTCTTGCTGGTGGTAAAAAAACCCAAGTGTTTGATAATCAGTTGCACAGTACAGGTTCATGACCATGGTGGAGATCAGAATTCAGTTTTCCTTCTTCATATAGAAGGGTTATATTGACCCTTTGTTCTCCAGGATTCTGCTGGGATTGCTGGAATTCTGTGTCCAAGACTTGATGGTCTTGGAAGTATTTTCCAGCCTTGATGTTCTGTGGTTCTGTGGCTTTTCCTTTAGTGTGCTAAGCAATGTAAGGAGGATGAAAGAATCAAACCCCAAATTTTAAAATATCCTGATTTCCATTAAAATATTACTTTTTATTTCTTTCAGCACCAGCCCACCCTACTGCTGTGTGGACCTGTATTCCCTGAGAACAGGAGAGATGGTCAAGTCCATCCAGTTCAAAACTCCCATTTATGACCTGCATTGCAATAAAAGGTAAGGGTGCTCACTCTGCATTCCTCGTGTGTTAGGGATGCCAGATTTTGGTAATAAACACAATTTCTGGTGTGTGACCTCCCTAATTTTCCTATTTTCTGACTCTCCTGTAAGCACAGCTCTGGTTCTCCACTTCTCAAGGAGTATTTCAGTAGCAATACATCAGTGTGCTTCCCCCACGGCTTTGGTTTAAGAAGCTCAAACCAAAAAATCATTTAAGCTTCTTTCAGCTGTGATAAAGGGTGAGCAGGAATCGCTGAAATCCTTGATGATCCACCTACAGCTGGAGAAATGGGATCACAGGGAGTTTAAACAGCACAGAGCACTAAGGAGTTTATGTCTCTCTTCCCTGTGTTGCTCTGTCAGATTTTGCCTTCCTGCACATCCAAAACATTCCTGGTGTGCAGTCTGTGGTTTGCAGGGAATAATGTTCCAGTGAGTCAAATAACAAAGCAGCATCTCTGGGTTGGGATACAGAGGAAATGGCTCTGGAGGCTGAGGATCACAGAGTTCCAACAGAACAGGATCTGTCGTGTCCATGGAATCAAATTCTGCTGAGTTAACCTGAAATCCCCATCTCTCCCAGACGCACAAAACTGAAGTTTTGTGGTTTGCTTTGTAGTTTGCCACATCTTTTTAAGGCAGGAGAGAAATCCCAGGATCCCTGTGTGAGGATCCTGCTGATCCCTTGGCACTCCTGGTGGGAGGATTTGGAGTGGTGACTTTGGTCCAAGCCCTGCTGATGTTCCTGCTCCCTTCACCCTCCATTACTGAGTCACTGCGGCCTCAGGTGCCCTGGGGAAGTGGTGCAATCAAATTCCTGGGGTAAAGGTAGAGCCCTGCATGAAGACATTCCCGCATTTCTTTGGAAATACGTATTGCCATGCCAGAATGGATGGTCCTGCAGTAAATAACACAAATAACTGGCAAATTCAGAACGATACAGTTTTTGTGCCTGGTGTGGTTGCAGATGGGAAGTAGATGAGTGTGCATCAAACCTGTGCAGCTAAGTGCAAACTGCTGCTAAAAACAAATAGATCAAGAAATCCTCTGGAATCATCCATCTGGGGGTTCATTTCTGCAGAAAGACAGAGTGTCTTCAAGGAGGAGAAACCAAAAATCTCCAGAATTGGGAAATCCTCCCATCAAATATCCATAGGTTTTCAATATATACACATTACACTTCCACATGCAGTCAAAGCCTTCCCATTATTCATTGATTTCCTTTATTTTAGGCAGCGTAGAAAAATTTAGAACTGATACATTTTCTTCTGTTTTCCTCTCCTGCAGTTTCAGCAACTGGAAGATATCATTTAATTAAAACTACTAATTTGTCCCAAACTAATTTACATTATTTATAGATCTGAAAACATCAGCAAGCATGAGGACATGGTGTATATTTTGATTTTAGTGTAGTCCTTCACAGGTATTGAGCTCTCATGGGATAAGAGGAAACGTTCTTGTGGCAAAACAGATAAAAATAGGGAAAAAGGGGTTAAAGGCTGGTTTCCCACTGCTGGGAGATAATCATCACCCTTTCCCCAAGGATATGAGTTGAGACTGAGGTGATTCATCCCCTTTTTGAAGGTGACTGCTCCAGACTGTAAAACACAATCATAATGTTCACATGAAGCATTAGGTGTGTGTTTGAGTCAGTGAGAGATGTGATTTTTTTCCACATTGTATCTTTACAATTAAAACTATTAAAGCAATATTTAATAGTGCTCTGTATTGACAGCTAATTAAAAAATACTTTCTCACAGTCTGCCTAATGAGAGAATAACAGGTTATTAATTATGTCATATTGCTAAATGTAGGTTTTATGTGTTGGCTTCCCAGGTGCTTCTTTCATGTCAGGCTTTTAAAGACTTGATTTTGGGAAGTCATCAGTGTGGGAGAAGGTGTACCCTGGTTCTAAAGCTTCCAAGGTGCTGCTCTGCTCCCACATGTGCATCTTTGGCCTCTATTTTTTGAGGCAGCACCATCTTTCCTGCAGTTATCCTGTGGTTTTTGGTCTTTACAATAAAAGCGTGTAATGTACAAGCAAACACATGAACATACATCTTTAATTTGCTAATTGACCCAAATTCTGCTTCTCTCAGCTCTGTTTGTGTGCTGATGTTCTTGATATTACACCCCCCTGTGCTTTTAGTAAATAAAATGCTTTAATAAAGTCACGCTGAGGCGGGCAGTGGGATTATTTCAAATTTAGCTCATGTTCTGCCAATTGTTGATTTGATTGTTGTTTGAGTCAGTGAGAGTAGTTCAGGGTCTTTGCAGCTCCATTCTTGCTTTTTAATGGAGCTTTTACTGCAGGAGGTTTATCACAAATGTGCTGTGTTGTTGTGACCAGACCCCTGCACTTCCTGGAGTGGAGCTGATGTGGTTGGGAGGAGAGAGAACCCTCAATAACTGCCAGGGATTGGTAACCTGGCACTTCATCACTGTGCAGCTCATATTGATGCTTTTGAAATAATTACATTTAGATATTGAATCTTCAAACCAATGCATTTAATGTCTGAAGTGGACGTTCCGTTTCTGTGTTTTCAGGATACTCGTTGTGGTCCTGCAGGAGAAAATCGCCGCCTTTGACAGCTGCACTTTCACCAAAAAGTTCTTCCTCACCAGTACGTACAGTCTGGGGCTCAGAGGTGCACTGACACAAAACAGATTTTTGTATTTGTTTTCTTTATTTCTAAATCCTCAAAGCAGGTCTCCGTGGCTTCATTTGGAGCTTCAGAAAAACTTGCTTAAAAAAAAATCCCAAACCCCAAATGCTGCTCTGTGAATATTTAACTCTTTTCTATATTAAAAATTGCTCTAACTGGAATTGTAAAGGGCAGCCATCCATCTGTAGCTGAACAATTCTTTTGTTCATTTTGCACAAATGTGTGTAAAAGCCTCAGGTTTGAGTTCCAGGTTGTCACATCAGCAGCAATTAAACCCACACCAACAGTGATCTGCCCCCTGTTAATTTTTGCTTGTTCCTTGGGTACATTGGGTTTTTTCATGTGTCTTTACAGTTCATAATTTACTTTGGAAAGGTCAGAGCTTTATTATTAAAAAGAGTCTGAATTTTTCTGGACATAGTTTCAGTCACAAATAGAAAAGTTTAAATTATTTTTTATGTTATCTGCATATTTATAGAAAAATGTGGTTAGGAGAAGCTGTTTCTTGTCATAGTTGGAGGAAAAGCAGCTTTATGCAGTAATATTAAAGTTGCCAATAGGTGTCAGTTTCTTCCTATCCATGGATGTAAGATCCTGGGAATCTGCTGGGATTCAGTGACAAGATCCAAATGGGAAAGGACTGATTTGTGTCCTGTTCATCACTGCTTTTTATTCCAGCAGAAAGAATTAGGGTGCAAGCCTTGCTTTATTTTACATCAAAAATAAAGAAAACCCCTCAGTTAAGTGTGTATTTTGAGAATTTTAGGGCTTATTTTGCTGCTGTTTTATTTTTTTAGAAAAAGATACTGCTATTTATTTTTAATAATTAATCCACTGAACTGTATTTTGAGGAACGGGGATGCCCCGTTCCCAGCCATAACTTTAATTAGCAGTGCTTTTTTGTGGAACAGCAGTGGAATTTGAAGAGGACAAATTAAAACTTGTGCAGTTAATGGCCAAATTATTAAAAAAAAATCCCAAACTTCCGAAATGTCACCAATCCCAGTGTATTTCTCCAGCTGTGCTGCGTTTTAGTATGAGAAAGTCAAGATTTTCTCAAACTTTGCTCTGGTTTAATTAAGGACAACCTCATTTTTGGGGCATTTCGGATGCCCCAACAGCCAGAGCTGGAGCCACCACAGCCCTTCCCTGTCCCTTCCCAGCTTGGTGGGCAAATCCCTGTTTTTTTTCCCTGGATTTGTGTTTTTTGGGACCTGTCCTGAGGATTCCCAGCTCAGCCATTCCCTGGATCCCGCTCCAGGCGGGTGCTGTGCCCTGGCATGTCCAGAGCTTTTGTCTGAGCTTTCCCATTTCATGTGCTGAAATCTCCTCGACCTGGGAGTGTGTCTTTAAAGGCTTAAGTCCCTCTGATGTGTTTGAAATGGGATGTAAATGAGCTCCCTCGTTAGCTGCAGGGATTTCTGGGAGGCAGCCAACTGGCCACCACTGGGCTCTTTGGCTGTGCCTTATGTTTAAAAAAAAAAATTTTATTAAAGGACAGTGCCAGTATCAATTAAAAAAGTAGGAATCCTTGAAAAGGAAGCTCAGGAAAAGGTCTTCCAGGCCTTTTTGTTTCCATTGTTGGAGCATCCCTGCTTGCAGGGCAGCCGTGTCCTGTCCAGACTGATCCTGGTGCACCTCAGCTGTGAGGATGTCACTGCCTGCCCAGAGAATTGGTCAGCATGAAAAGATTCCCAGTCTGGCTGCTTTGGTCAGGAGTGAGGGCATAAAGGTCAGAAATATTGCTGAGGATCACTGACTCTTTGAAGAGTTTTCTGTGACTTTTTAGGAAAAGAAAATCTTTTATTTCAAGAAGATTTGGTGATGATGTGTAAATCACATCTTCCATCCCTATCAACTAAGTGGTGTGGAAGCCTTAGAACCTCACTGAGACAGCTAAAAACAAGCATTGAGCAGAAGTTCTGGTTTGTTTTGTTGACTGTTTATACCTAGAAATGAAATGCAGAATGTCCATTTAAAAGCAATGTCAGGAATTCTGAAGTTCCTCAGAAATGCTAATGCAGCTGCCACGCACATGAGGAGTATTTGTCTGTTTTTGTTTTTGTGGTTGGATGTGTAGCTTAATATATTGTTACAATAAATATACCATAAAATATTCAGGATGTAGAACATGGTCAAGTTCGTGCTGCTGTTGGAATGTTTTAACTCCTGCATTTCCTGATTTTTCCTGAGCAAGTTTGACATAGAACCAACCTTTGTTTTCCCCTGCCTGGGGTTACGTGGAGCTGTGCTGATTTGACTGGGATGGCAGGGAGCCAGCACGTTTTTATTTGTGCCTTTTGTAACCAAACCTCAGTGTACAGGTGCTCCAGACTGGGAGAGGGAATTTAAGACAGGTGGAGGGAAAATATGCTGTAAGTAGTGGAGAAAAATCACCAGGATATGCTCTGATCTACCCTGTGGGGTGTTGTGATTTTTAAATGTCTGCCAGGAGAAGGCAGAGCATCAGTCTCATGGTGGTCACTTCCATCCATCACTGCTCTCCCTGTGCTTGGAGCCAGCTCCTTTTCCCTGAGAAAGGATTTGCACCAAGGGGAGGAGAAAGCCCAGCAGGAATTTCACATCCTTCACTGCTTTGAGTGCTCATGTGGCCAAAGTAAAAAAAAAACATCATTTGATGCTTATATTGAGAATGTGTTTGCTTTGCTAGTTGTGAGTGTCAAGGTGTGGATTTTAAATAGATTTTTAAATAGCTCAGAGTTTTATTGTGGTTCACTTCAGGTTTCCTTCAGAGCCTTTTCTGCACGTGGCTGAAGGATCAGAAACCAAACAGACACAGAAACCAAAGTGATGCTCAGGCATTTTTTGCCCCTGCTTTGCTCTAAAGAAAAGCTGCAGAAAAGCTGAATTCCATTGATTTCTATTACATCAGTGCTCCTCAGCCCAAAACTGCTTACTTAGTGGAACACTGATGATTATGAATATGGCCTGATGGATACTTTTCTCCTCCATAAAGAATATCCTCCCCACCCCCTGGGCCCTGAGCACAGATTCTCACAGATAACATCATGCATGTGGCATCATCCCTGTGGCCGATAACCAGGGCCTGCTCAGCTTCCCTGCCCCTTCCACTCCTCATATTGATATATTCTCCATCCATTATTCCCCAGGGATGGAGACAGTTATTGCAGCCATTAGCTGGCACCACATTTCTATTGATGCTGTTCCGTAGAGCCCTGAGAGGTAATTTTCCAGATTTTAGTCAGAGTACTTTATTGTATAGAAAGTCTCAAAAGGCTCTGCTCACCACAAGCCAAAAATCAGTCAGTGGATGTTAAATCCCTGCACCTCTCCAAGTAAATGAAACCCCCAAACCAAGTGGTGTTGGGTGCTCTGATCTGCAGTGTGCATTTGGGATTCCTGTTTGCTCTCACTTTCACACACAAGGAGTGACTTGGTGGTTTCAGTTTGTCACAGGGCTGGTCTGGAAATCTTCGAGGCTTTTTTGGACATTGCTGTTGGAATTCCTTTCCCTGACGGGCTCGCAGGGAGCAGTTTGAGCTCCTTGAAGTAAAAACACTGGATATGTTATGAAGAGGTTTAATGCCTGAAGAGTCACATTCTTCAAGAAGTTCTGTGTGTGTGTTTCCCTCCTCAGCTGTGAGCATTTCTCTGGTTATCCCACACGGGGTAATAATTGACAGGATTCCTTTGTCTGTGGGGGATCAGCTCAGATCGAAAGTCCTCGGAGCAGGTGGGAAGGGAGCTCCTGAGTCACAGGATTTTTCTTGATCAGTGAAGAAGAGCCAAGTATGTCCCTGTGGATTGTATAATCACTTTTAATTTTATACACACACATCTGTGTGAGCACCTACCCCCTCATGGCATTTTTCCCTGAGAAATGTTGGTTTAATTTTGCTTTTTCTTTTTAACAGCGTTATTTATAAGGGTGTTTTTTCCTGGCTGTGGGAATCAGTGTCTCACCATTCCAGGATAAGGCTGAAACACTTCTTGGAGAGGTCTTTAAACCCGTGGTGGATTTATGGGAACAAATGGCTTTGGTGCTTGCAGGAGGTTCTGCTGCACTGCAGGAAAGTGTGAATAGAAGAGAAAAGCTGCATAAAGCCACACCAGAGGCCTTGGTCCCCAAGATGTCTGTCTGTCTGTCATATCTCCTGGCTCTGACAGTTTTACAAATGATATGTAAAACAGGAAGTGCTCTTTGTTTCTATAGAAGTTATTTTTATCTAAAGCACCCAAATCCTTAATGCTAAAGGCCAAGCAAAGCCATCTTACATTGTCCTGCACAGAAACAACAACCTCAGTGGCAGCTTTTATTATTTGTCACTGTCCAAGCCTGACCAAAAAAAGAAAGTAAACCTGAGATTAAACATTGCCCTGAAATCAGTCAAATTGGTGCACAATCAAACTGCCAGGCCTAATGAACATGAAAGGCCACTGATATTTTTAGTATAAGCTCTGGGATTGGGCTTGGACCTCTGGAGTAACAGTAAAATAATAAAATAATGGAATTTCTGAGTTGGAAGGGACCTACTGGGACCATCAAAGTGCAGATGCTTCAAACCTCCGTGGTAGAGTGGACAGGGAAAGAGATCTCTGTAGTGGTAATAATGATAATGATATTAATATTAATAATAATAATAATAACAACAACAGCACCAGCAGTGATGACATTTTAAAAAATTGAATCTGTGGTCCTTCCACAAGTTTCTCTGAGGGAATTCAGTTCTTCTGATCAAGGATAGCACAAAATCATGGAATAGTTTGGGTTGGAAGGACCTTAAGAGTGTGAAGCTATTCCCTTGCCCTGGCAATCCAGACCCTTCTCCAAAGCCTCTCTCCAGCATGAAGCATTCATGGCTTCACTTTTTCAATTTATTTCTAACTTTTTTTTTTTTCTTTTAGTGTTTTAGTAGCAGTAATGCTACTATGATTTTAAAATAAATAAGAAAAAAAAGGCCCTGGATGGCAAACCTGCTTTCTCAGTGGGTGCATCCTGCTCGTCTTTTACTCCATTTTATGGGTGATACTTAAACAGAAGGAAATACAAGAACAATGGAAGAGTTTTGGAAAGTATGTGACAGTGTGAGAGCAATAACATTTACACAGGGCCTTTCATCTAGAAGGAACCCAGAGGAATTTATAAACAATATTGCTTTATACAGTTTATAAACAACAAAAAAATTGGTTTGCTAAAAAAAAAAATAGCCCAACCAAACAAAAAAATATTAGATAAAACAACTTATATGATTTGTTTTCCTTGGAATAAACACTGCTTTTGCTCCAGCAGTATCACTCTGCCCATTATTTATTGCTCATTCCCTCTCTGTGCTCTCTGTCATGGATCTGCTTTCTGGCTGCTCGGCACTGCAAGACTTAAGGATGGAGTTTTGTAATTTCATTCCTATGGAGTGCTCTGTGTTTCGTAAGACCCAGAAAAAAAATTACAGATTGATTTTTAGAGAAGTAGCATCACTTTAGTGGGTTCTTGGAGCTATTTATTTAAAAATACACAACGGTCCTGCTTCACTGATTTTTGAAGTGATAATCCAGCAAGTCCTTTGAGTGATTGAAGACAAAGAATTTCGGTTGAAATGAGTTACTTCTTTTGGAATTTTTGTTTAGGAAACTGTGTTTAAAACCACTGGACACTTCACATGACATATGCCATCTTTAATGGTGCCAGGCACTGAACAGAAAACTCCTTGTTTCTCCAGAAATCAGGGAGGCTTCCTTAGGATGGAGGTGAACCTGGAACTCTCTGCCTTCAGGGCTTTCCCTGTGACCCAAAAGATATTTTGGGATTAGAGACAGAATCCTGAAAGCATTTTGTATTAATAACTGCCCAGCACCTCAGCTTGAAATAGAACTGGACTCCTCTGGTGTGTATTCCTCACAGGTACAGGGTGTGAGATAGCCATTAAAAATCCCCCCCAAGAAACAGTAAATCAAAAGTAGTTATAAGAAAGGATGAGTGTGTACCACTGCAAAGGAAACTGGAGAGAACTGGGGGAAAGGAAGCAGTGAAAATGATGGGAAAATAAAGTTTTCCCATTAAACTGATAGGAAAAAAAGACTTGAAACAAGACAGAAATGAAAATGTTTTTCATTAAAAAGTAAGAACAAAGTCAAGATAGAGGGGATGAAAGTCTGGAAAATACCAAAACCAGATTTTTTTTTTCTGGACTATAAATATTGTTGTAGGGAATAAAGTTCTTATAATGTGCTGTGAAATTAAAACTCAACCAGTGGTGTCTTGGGATAAACATGATGGGATGTGTTTGAAGGAAAGCAATGTTAGATGATTCTGATTTGGCTTTTTCATTCCCTCAGCTTTATTAATTCACATATTAATTTGCAATAATTTATCAGATGTCATTTTACAGTGTGTTTTAGTGAGGTTTGAGAAAGAAATAAAGTTGTGCTCTGGGCAAGGAATTCTGCAAACTGAAAATAAGCCCTGACTTAGCTCAGACAAGCTCTGTTAACATCAGGTTTTTCTAGAGAGAATATTGTATTCCTAGATGTACCTACATATTCTTTAAATCTTTATTTTATAAAAAAGGCTGTGGAGATGCTGAAGAGCTGCCCCAGTCGAAATGGTTCAAATGTTATTAGTGGCGTGTCTGGTGATTTATTGGCCCAAGCTCAGTTCTGGCTGACGTGGCTTGTAATGACTCTGTTCCTCTGAGCAGCATTTTCCCAATGTGCTGTTTGTTTAAAAGACAAGGGGGAGGACAGGAATGTGTTGCTTTTCTCCTCTTGGCTGCTCTCTTTGTGTTCACATTGCCATCACTGAAGATCCAGGATGAGCTTTTGGAAAACAATTCAAGGAAAGGAATGGAGCCTTGGTTTTCTGTAGGAGCTCAAGACTAATGGGAAGATCCAGAGTCAGAGAAGGGGATGTTTGTGTGACTTTTCAGAGATGGACAGAGGAGGTGGTTTGGTTTATTATGGGCCTATGGATATGAATTTCCAAAGGTTGGTGGAGATTTTCATCATTACTGCAGGGGTAGTAATTGACAAGTAATGTGAAACAACCTTCTTTTTGCTCACTCACAAAGCAAACACCTGTGTAGCTCTTTGGAGAACTTCAGGTAACGTGGGAATTCTCAATAAAACAAAACAGATAAAATCAGCACAAGTTAACAAGTTAAAAGCATCTTTGAATACAAATAATCACAAATTATATGCTTGTTTCAGTTACCATTTGATAACCTGGTTATTAAAAAAAAAAAAGAGAAGAAACTAAGAAATTGTGACACTGAAGAATTTACCTATGGGGCTGTTTTGATGTAGGTAACATCTACATCTTGGAAGTGGGAAAACCAAGGCACAGGGTAGGAGCTCCCAGCCAAGCCCCTGTTCAGAGGGATCCTGGAGCCCTTTTCTTATTCCTTATTTCTTATTGCTTAGGGCAGCACCAGTTGGAGTTTTGTGGACGTAGGAACTCGATCAAATGAACAGAAAAACTTGGACTTTGATTCTGATTTTCAAAATGCAATTTTGCTATATTTTTCACAGCTTTTTAGTTACTCATTTCCTCTGCACAGAGGAAGAAGATAACTGTGTACTCAAAAGCTGTGAAGTAGTTTCCAGTAGGCTTCCACCTATATCTTTGTGGGTGATAGGCCCAGTTAAGCTGGTTCTAAGATCAGATGTTTTTTAGTACTTTTGCTTGGTTTGCTGAGCTTTTGGAAGGACTTTCCCTGAGTGATCCTTTCTTGGATGACCTCTCCGTGCTGTCATTAAAACTTAGAAACTTTGGTCTTCTTGACAGTTAGTTCTGCATTCTCATTATGTTCATTCCTATTGTAAACATGCTAAAGTTGCTGCTGTTATTGCTTAGAATGGCTTTTTCCTCTGCTGTTTTGAAGTTTAGTAGAAATAGAAGTTAATCTTTAAGAGAGTGGGGCTGCTGAGGATTGGATGGCCCAGCTCGATGGGTCATGCCGTGTCTGTCTTTTCATTTGCCTCGTAGATGATGTTCTGCTGACTCCAGCTGTTTTTTTGGAAAGCAGAAAAACAATTTGCTTTTCCTTCCCATAAAGTATAACCCTTTGTTTATCCTTGTGCTGCTGCAAGTTTCCAAAATGCAAAGACTTGCAAAGAAAAGAAAGGGAGGAAATAGCTCCTTTTTTTACGCTGTTTTTCGTATCGGAGAGTTTAGGACCGAGCTGAATTGTTGACCTTTGTGGAGTTTATTCTTAGAATTGGCTGATTTGTGTGTGGAGCCTGATTGACTGAGCCCAGTTCATGGGACAGACCACGGGCAGTGGGTTTGGGGAGGGCAGTCCCAGCTTGTCTAAGTAACTCTTCTATTCAGTGATCAATTTTGGATTTGAAGGATTCTTTTTGCAGTTCTTCATTTACTTCAGTTTACTGAAGTAATTGAGAACAGCTCCCTTTTCCAAGCAAGACTTGTTTTTTGCTGTGAGTCGTTGAACTGCTGAGACTCCTTTAGTTTTCTCCTGCAGGGATGTTACGAGTTGGGGAAATTCAAGTCACTGGTTCGAAAGTCACTGTAGAGATTTACGTGACGAGGGTTATCATCTGGCAGCTTTTAATGCTGTATTTTATAGATAAAAGGGAAGGTAAAAGAAAGGTTTGGGGGACCTGAATGCCTTTCCTGACCCAGATAAGAGCTGCTGAGGCAGAACTCGGCATTAAAACCTCACTGGTCCTGATCTATAATGTCGTCGGAAGAACACGTTTGTATTTACAACCCAGGGCTGTATTTACAGCCTTTTTTTTGCTTGCTTTGTTCCTTAAGAGGCTCTGGCTGCCCACATTTTATGCACTCCTGGAATGCAATAACAATTGTGGCATCATCTCTTCAGAATTCGTTTTCCTTCCTGAGATCGGGGTGGCGATAGGGCCTTACAAAACACTCACTGGGTTCTGCCTTCCCAGCCTGAGAGGGGTTTAACTGGATAAATTAATTCTCTCCTTCCCTTGCTTGCTGACCTTTGAAACAGCTCGCTGTGATCTTTGGAATTTTGCAATACCCTCAGTTCTCTGCTCTGGAAGATGAAATCCAGGGTTGTTTATCTCGGCGGGGCCTACGCGGGCCCGAAAACGAATCCAAAGTGTTGTCAAATGTCCATTCAAACTTTCAGAAATGTGTTAACACCTCCCACACACCTTCTCACCGCTTTGCAGGTGTGGAAAACAAAGCCATTCCACCTCTTTAAGTGCTGCTGTCCTCAGTAAATGTTCTGGACTCTTTTGGAGCCTGCTGGAAAAGACGTGGACATTTGCGGAGATCCGCTTGCTTTTCCTCGCTGTGGGCGCAGTGTCAGAGTCTGACACAAGAGATTTTGGGGGAATAAAAGCTTAACTGGCTGTGGCTGGGTTTGGGTTTTGTTTTTTTTTTTTTTTTTTAGTATTTCAGGCAATGAACTGCATAAAAGTTATGCTGTATGTGTTCTGAAATGCAGTTTCCCTGTTCCCGGTGCTCCTTCTGCCCGGGATACAGGAGCAGCTGCCCTGGGCGCCTTTAAATCAGACACACATGTCTGTAAGGTCTCAAATATTTTGTTCCTTGGCCAATCAGTGAGAGAATTTAAATTGCTAAATTGACTGCATTAGCCTAAGAACTGATGAAAACTGAGATTAACCATTTGCTTGTTAGCCTCCTCCTTCCCCCTGTTCTCTCCTCCATATTTTTTCGTGTAAAAACACATATTTTAAAATACAATTTATTCATTTTATTTATAAAAATATTTATTTTCCTTATAAAATTTAATAAAAGCACATATTTAAAAAACTTTATGCATTAAATGTCATTTAATATGGGCCTGATTTGTTTTAAGCCTTGCCATGTTTTCATTCACAGCTATTTTCTCTTACAGGTATTTTCATGTTTTAATCCTCAGGAATAATTCTCTCTTTTATGCTCATTTTTATCCATATGTATAAATCTGTTTTTAATGGTAATATAAAGGTAATGGAAAGCAGGTGAACAGCGGAAAAAATGCCACTGATTTTAAAGGAATTACAAATTTTCCCACTGTGTAAAGTTAAGTTTGTACAAAAGTATATTGGGAGGCTGAGGGCTTTTATATAGAATTGTTAAAATCAAAACCAAAAGCATTTTGAAAGGCTGAGGGCTTGTATATAGAATTGTTAAAAACAAAACCAAGAGCACAATACATCCTTTCATACAATAAAAATCTAGAAAAGCTTGAAGTGAACAAACTGTTCATCAACAGAAAGGTGTAAACCAAATAAAAATGAATTAAAATGTGAAGATACAGACCCAATCGAGTCAAACATCAATATTCCCTCACCCCAAAATGCCATTTTTCTATCAAAATGGCATTAAAAAAGCAAGCATAAGGAGAAATGAATATTTACACATAATTAAATGTTTGAAATAGCTCATCTAACCACAGCCTTATCTCTAGAAACAAAAATGCAAGCATCCACTGAGTGATATTAGCAACTGAAAGGCTTTTGTTTAGACTTTTTGTTTTCTTGGCAATAAATAAAATTCTTTGCAAGAAGTCATTAAGATATTTCTTAATGTTGCCTTTTCCAACTTTGCAGGCTGCTATCCTTGTCCAGGGCCAAACATGAATCCCATTGCTCTTGGAAGCCGTTGGCTTGCTTATGCAGAAAACAAGGTAAGGAGGGATTTGATATCAAAAAATACTTCTAGATTTTGTATGTATAGGGGAAAAAACAAAAGAAAAGGTCTCAGGAAAAAGGTGTGTGCAAAAGAAGGTCTGTAAGAAGAGTTGCAGTAAAATGACAGACCTAAGTGTGTTTATAGATCAGATCTTTACTCTGCACGTTTGATTTAAGCTCAGGAGCTTGGAAGGCAGAGAAGACAGCCATCAGCATGTGTTTTCAGTGAGGTAACTCAATAATCAACCCATTTTGTGCTTTGAAAGTTTAAAGCACTTAATTACAGACACTTCTGAAGGTAGGCAAAAAACACTTCCTAAATTCTGTTTGGGGAAACTGAGTCTGGACAGAGCCTGGGTTTGAACCAACACAGCAATGCACTCTGTAGGTTAGAAAATAGCATTAAATCGGCCACTTTTGAACATCTTTGAAAAAGTTAAGCTCCAGGAAAAAATATGAAAATGTTTAAAGGCTTTTTCTTCTTTCTAGAGACAAAGAAAATAGATCCCAAGCAAAGAAATAATCACTGCTTTTACCCAGAGAAGCTGTTGTGTACTTAAAGCTCGAAGTGAAGCCTAAATTCAGCTTCTAATGCCTTATTTTTATTTCAAAGCAGATGTTTTTTCTCCCTTCCACCTGTGACTGGAGAAGCTGTTTCTAGAGTTGAGCCAGAAATTATCAGAGGCAGACTTTAGAAATGTTTTTGCTGTTACACCTCCTCCAGCACAGCTGATTTCTTCCCAAATTCAAGCCTTCAGTGCCACACCTTGCTGGTGCTGGAAAACTTAACCCTTGTCAGCATGGGATTTAAAAAGTATTGCTGCCAAAATATCAGCCCCTAATCAGCCAAAGAATTATATCACAAAGGGAATTTTAATGGCTTGTATATTCCCAGGTAAATTCCCTAGTTTAAGTATTTTTATTTAGATATTTAAATACAAGCAGAACAGAAAAGCCTGTAGAAACAAATACATCTTACAGTAATTTTTAATTTTCTTTAGCTCAAATAGTTAAACAGGCAACATGTTCTGTATGCAAGCAACAAATATCTATATATTTTTTTTAAATTTTACATAGAAGCACAGATTCTATTGTTAGTTAGGGTTCCAAGGCAAAACCTACTTTTGTAGGGTGATGGCAGGTACAGGAGTCTTGTTTTGATTTATTGATTTTGAAGGAAGGCAATAAAAAGCAAACCCCATGTCCATTCCTTTAATCTATTAAATGCAAAGTTTCAAACAACTCTTTTCCTTTGTCATTTCTTTGCTTGCTCGTCATGAAAAGGAGGGGAAAGCCACACTCGGATTCTTAGAATGTCTGATATTTAATGTTACATATACATGGCTAAAGCTTTTGATTATATTTATTTAAATTTATTTGTGGTATTGCTGCCAGACCAAAAATCCCACCATTTCAAAGTTTATGAATTCTTAGTGAGTACTCATCTGGTAATTGAAAACTGGAGCGGGGGACGCGACAGTCTGGGTGGCACCCAGAAGATTATAAAAAGGGGTTAAGTGTCTCAGCAGGGCTTTCTGCTATTTGCAGGAAAAAACACACCACTGTACATGATAAATAAGAGCTCTGGTAATGGGTTATGGGTTTGTGTAGTTTAATAGTAGTTACTTGGTTGCTGTCTTTCTTCTTGTAGCTGATCCGATGCCATCAATCCCGTGGTGGAGCCTGTGGAGACAACATTCAGTCTTACACTGCCACAGTCATTAGTGCTGCCAAAGTGAGTCCATCATCTGCCCGGGGAGAGCTGCTGGTGGAACATAATTATGAGGTTTCCCTGCTGAATTGTGCTGTGTGTCATCACCCCCTCCCTCCACAGAGAGGAGAGCACACTGAGAACCCTGCAGGCACCAGCACCGTGCCTGCGCTCCCCGTCCTGCAAATCTCTGACTAACTGCAGCTTTCCACAAAGTGTTCCTGTTGCTGAACTGATTTTTTAAGGTTTTGTTTATTAGAAACAGGTATTTATATTAGAGGGAAGTGACAGTGGGATGGATTTGTATAATGGCTGTTCATAGTGGCACAAGTTTATGTGATTAGACATCAACATTGTGAATTATTAGTTTCTGAGCATCATGAAAAGTGACTTTACAAGTGCCTGGTGCTTTTTGGAGTCCATCACACCCCCATTATACATTTTGCTCTCTCTGAAGGGTGACAGCACAGTACTGGAGCTAATTAATTACCTTCTTTGAAGGTTAGAGCTTATTAATGACTGTTTACGTATAGGTTCCATTGCCTCGTTTTCTTACTTCAGATGATGTTATAAAATCCCTCTGTTTTCAGAGAAATGTCTGGGGTTTTGTAGTATCAAAAGAAGCCCATGGCTTGGAAAAATCTTAAACAAGACCGAGCACAACTTTTGTTTTACTGTCTCCCTCCCAGCTCCTTTCCTTGCCGCAACAACAATTTCTTTTTCTCACACACACACACAGAGTGAGTTTTGGCACTGTGGGGTGAACTCGGTGCTGATTACAAGCTTCCCTTGTAACCACCAGCCTTTTCATTTCTGATATGTGCAACAAAACAAACCTAATAATAGGAATGAAATGACAGTGCAGGGCAGGAGGCTCAGTGGCACTGAAGAAAACAACAGTTAGGAGAAGCCACAAAGAGAGGCACAGGGCAGGCCAGCTCATGTGAAAACAAAACAGAAAAACAAACATATTCCATCACAATCACAGTGTGGCTGGAGGAGGAGAAAAATCACAGCTTTTTACGTTGTTGAGGGGAGCTGGAATTGCTCCTCTCCTGATGGGACTCACTGGATCTCTCTGTACTTTCACCGTCAGCACAGTTTAAAAAAAAAGTGTGTGTGGGGGGTGAAATCTTCCCAAATTCCTTCAATCCCGGCATCATGAATGTCTTTTTTATAGCACAGATAAGTTTGAAAAACCAACTGGCTTAGTGTGACCAACCACAGTTCGGATCAGATGTGGCAAAATGCTGCAAACAGATCACTGTAGCTCAGGACCTTCCCTGCTGAGCAGTACTGGCCAGGGCTCATAATCCAGAAATTCTGCTGTTAAGCTGAATTCATCACACTGAAGCAGTGATATTGCATCATGTGAATAGATACTGAAGATAAAATGTGTTTATAATCATAGGAAAGAAAAGATTGTTAGCCTCTGTACGGAGATAAACTCCCAGTGAGAGTTAGGAAGAGGGATAATCCCCAGGGCACGGTCTCTGCACTGCTCTGTATTTGCACAGCACATTGCTCATGCTCCTGCCTGTGGGATGTTACTGTAATAGACAAGATTAATACTAATATAGTTTTAAATATTTGCATGATTTGGCTCTTGAGGAGTGTCTCAGCCTTAGTGTATTAATTTGTTATCCATGAGTGCGCCACAGTAAATCTGCAATGTTTAATTTATTAGTGATTTCATTGAGTCTTGGCTTGCTGTCTAGCAGGTTTTCATCTCTGAGAAGTGCAGGGCTTTCTTGCTGGCAAATAGATGCTCCACAAATCTGTTTCTCTTTGTCCATCTCATTGCCTCACTATCAGCTTCACTCCTTATTTAATTCTTCATTTATGAACCTCTACTGCTGTTGTGTCCTATCAGCTGCAGGTTTGTAATTCCTTTGCTTTGATCAGCACAGGATCAGCTTTTTGGGAAGTGGATGTCCTTTCCTTTTCCCTATGCTGCTGCTTTTTGGTTCAGAAGTGGTTCCATTAAAGTTCTTGTTTTGCCAGGTTACCTCGGGTTGCAGCCTTTTCTCTGGTTGGCTTCCAATTTCCTTGGTGAAGTGAAAGAACCTCCATACAAAAGAGAAGGAAAGCTGAGAGCTTTCAGCAGGGTCACTCTGGAGAATTGCCTTTCAGATCCTCTCTAGAAGGTCTTGGTGGCAGCACAGAGTATTTTCTGTAATGGTTTTTCCTTTGCTGACCCAAGTCCTGGTGGCACCAGGGGTTTGTCCTCAGTGGGAGGTGCTGCTCTTGATGCAGCAAAAAAATTTCCTCCTTAATCAAATAACTTGGGAGTTCTTTGGGAAGGTCCCTGTTAACCAAAAACCCCGAGGTCAGAGTTGTGATCGTGTTGGTGGCTTTCTGGGTGTTCATGTTCTAAAAGCTCCGAGAGTTTCTGTCATTTGACCAAGCAGAAAAATTCTGGAAGCAGAAATTGTCTCAAGATTCACATTTGAGTAAATGACGAGCAAAGATAGAAATGGATGTGTTTAGAAAAATGAGAATATCGTTCCTTACAGGTGAAGAATGCACTCAGTGCATGTAGACAGGAGAGGTTCCTTCCACAGGATAAAGATTCTTTTCAGTCCAGTTGAACAGAGTAGAATGGACGTGGAATTTCTTTCAGAATAAACTCCCCATTATCACTTTGTTCAAACTCAGTGTCAGGCTCAGCCTCACAGTGTTGACACCCAAGGCAGATCTATTTGATATCTCTTTCTGCTTTCTATAGATTTTTCATTTGCAATCAAATAGATCATATAAAATACATTTATTATGAGAAACAGGAAGAATATATTGTGTTGTTACTAAAAGAATGCAAGGCCTTTGTTGGAACAAAGCATCCTAACAGGCACTGAATGGTGCATTTTAATTCTTTTGATCTAATTAAAGTTGTACTTGCTTTTCAATTAAATGAGGTATGGGGGCATACATTTATTTTAATGAAATATATATTTCTTTATATTCACATGAATGTGAACTGTCATATTTTTAGGTAGAGAGAGTATACATGAGCTTGTAAATAATGTGTGCTTCTGCACGTCGTGGATCATTGGTTACAAAAGGAACTGAGTCAAGTGTTTTAATTTTATTTATAAGCAGACTTCACTGGCAGGTTCCCATCAGTGACAAAGGAACTGGGACAGTGCAAACTTTAACCCATTCCATTTAAAATGTATTTGCTCTGTCACATGTCTCGCATCAAATTATAAACCAAGTCCTTCTCACCTCATAACTCCTTTGCTTGATTCCTTCTCCCTATCTTTTAATCCTGTAGTGGTAAAGTGATTTAGCAAAGGCTGCATCTGTTTTCTCTTGTTACCTGATAACTTCTTAATGAGGACTAACAGCTTATGTGAGAGCAAGGTCATTAGCCCTAATGGACAGAGGGGACAGCTGATATGGCATGGGAAAGGTTAAAGATTACCCCAGAAGTTTTTGCAAATGTACACAGCAGCCCAGGCAGTAAGTGCAGTAATGGCTGTGCACTGATACTGCTGAGCTAATGGCCTTGGCCACGTCTCTGCACCCCTCTCCTGCTGCAGCCCAGGCTGCTCCCACACGAGCAGGGATTCAGCATGAGCACGGTCAGTTCTTCCTAGAGAGCCATATATTTACATTTGGTACTTTGTCATCCCATTATAAATATTAAAGATATTTTCTAAAGCAGGTCAATTACAGTTTTTAGCCTTTACTGCTTTCTCCCCTCTGCTGTATAAGCTGAGGATGAATCATTTTCTAGAATTTTAACTATTGGCCAAAAAACTGCCTTGTCAGTCTTTGCCAGGAGAGCTGGAATGCATTCCTGTGATGGCACTGGGGCTATTTTAGGTTTATTCCTCAGCTATCAATATCTGCTTTATGTTACCTTTCCCAGCCTCCCGAATTCGCCACCGTTAAAACCCGTTTTATTCTCCTCTGTCGTAGCCGGGTATAAAAAGAAATAACAAGAAACAAATGGCAGGATATTACTAAAGACTTTAAACCCCCAAAGCCATTCCTGTGCTAAAGGCCTGGCTCGATTTTAAGTGGAAGTATCTCCATTAGCATTAATGGGGTGAGTCCATCAGCAGAGGCATCTCAGAGGTTAATCAGCCTTCCTGGCTGGCCGTGGCCATCGATACCGTGTGGCGCCTGCTGCTGTTGGCCCTTCAGAGGTTTTCCTGACAACACACTAACAGACTTTGTGTAAGTCATTTCCCATGAATTATTAAAACAAACGTTTGGCTGCTAATTGATGAACACTAATGTGTTTTCTAATCACTGCAGTTTGAGATTTTAGCACTAAACAAAGCAGTTGCAATTGATTTGTGGCTGCTTCTTGGTTTCAGCCTGGGATCTGGACGTTTTTTCCTTTTCAATTTAGCAGGCAGCTTAGCTTGTCTTTTTAGTTAAGAATTGGCTTGTTACAGTGTCATTCCATTCTGATCTCTTTTGCTATTTCTTATTTATATTGCATAATAAATCTGCTCAGTTCTTTACAGGCAAACAAGGCACAGTCCTTGGTTCAAGGAGAAAATATTCGAAGTTGTAGTTGGGCTTGTTTTTCTTTCTAGTCTGCCACTTTCTCCAAATAAAATAAAGCAACATAAAAACAATCTTCAGCATCTTTAGCTGCTAAAGTCTGGTGCAGTGAATGTGTTTTGAAACAAGCAGAGCCTGCGAAGTCCCACTCCTTGTGCTGGGATGTGCCTGAGAGTTCTCCTTTCCAGGACCTTGAGGGTGGCATTTTTAATTTGCCTGGGTTTGAGTCCCACATTCAGTTTTAATTGCTGAGGAACACATGAGTGTGTCAGATATAGCAAACACTGAATTCCTGCCTCTTGCACCGGGCAGAAGGCAAAACTCAGTCAGCTTTAGGGGCTGTTTGTATTTGTGTGTGAGCACTGCCCTCCTCACACCCATCGTGGCCTCATCTTTGATCCTTCTGCCCATCCATGCTCTTGGAGTAAGCAAAATCAAAATTAAAAAAAACCTCAAAACTGGAATACTTAAAATACAAAAACATTAAATTATTTGGATATTAAAATACTTCTTTTTTCAATATGCTTTGGCATAATTGAATTCCAAAATAAAGGTGAATTCTTGCGGTTGATAGCATGCCAAATTTTTTTCAAGCTGTTTTATTGCAGCCTTTTGCAGCTGATACATCACTCCTAAAAAAATTCCCTTCTAGAAAAAAAATCCGAGCTGAACCCACAGCACAGCCCTAAGCATCATTTAAGGGTTTTTTTCCCTTTTTTTTGCAGACAATAAAGACTGGACTGACCATGGTGGGGAAGGTGGTCACGCAGCTCACGGGGACGCTGCCGTCGGGAGCCACCGAGGAGGAGATCCTGGCCCACAGCAACCTCCGCCGGAGCCCGCTGGTGCCTGGCATTGTCACCATCATCGACACCGACACCGTGGCAGAGGGACAGGTAACCCTGAGCACACAGCCACCGCCTGCGTCTCCACCAAAACCCCAGGGAGTTCACTCCCTGCGCTGTTGGGAGTGAAAAATAAACCAGGTTTTCGCGGGGGCAGAAACTTTTACAGAGAGGCAGAACTGGGATAGAATCCTGTTTGGGACTGAAATGCAGCCAAAATATAAATATTGTCCTTCCAGCATGTTTGTGTGGCACTTTGACAAGATCAAGTGTGAAGTGTCACATTTTGCCTCTCCAGCACTTGTTCCTAATTGACATTGATTGATGCTGATCAGTCAAAGTGGAGATGCAGTCTGATCATATTTATTAATATAGGACGTGGCTGGAGTGTGGGCTTGGTTAGGAATAGGGGGAATTGTTGAATTCCAGGTTGAAAAAAATGATGAGTGAAGTTGGATATGAGGTGTAAAAATTTATAGTTTTATATAAATCCCAAATGCAGTCGAGCATGATGCTGTTTTGTGAGCATTTGTAGTGTTTTAGAATAATAAATTCACTGTATATAATAATGTACAGTACATCAGGCAGAATCATTTGTTACAAGCTCCATACCATTAACAGACAATTTTTAAATTGCTGGATTTTCCTGTCTTTATGACAGAGAAGATATCCATGTCTTCTTTTGTTTGTTTCTACCACTCATTTAATTTTAAAGTGTCTGATCCTGGATTCAGTGTTTATGCAGAACTCCCACACACTTCATTATTCTGTAACTACTCTGTAAGATTTTTTCCTCATGGTCACATTTATTGAGTTTAGTGAAAAAAATACTTCATTTTTTTCTTGTTTTTCCCTATCTTTAGGATGCTATTGCAGGTAAGTTAGTGAGGTATTAAGGACACATCAGAAGGCAAGTATTCAGTCAAGTTCTTTTCTTTTCTTTCCTGAAAGGAAAATAAAATCTTTTACTTGAAAAGAAATGAAACAAAGAAAAACCTTGTTATGGTTGTTCCCTGAAAATGAATTTTGGAAGTACTTAGCCAAGCAACGTTGCATTGAAAGGGGGTTGTTCATAAAACAGTATAGACATTTTCTTCCAAAATTGAAATAAAAGAAAAGAAAGAAGAGAATGGGAAAAAAATTAAGATCTTAGAGTCAGGTCTTAAAATAATTCTATTGGCTGTTGAGATTTGTTTTAGTTTCCAGGAAAAAAAATTCTTTTGGCTCTTCATATACAACAAGGAAAACAAAAAGAAATTTTACTTCATAAATTTCTGATGAAGCTGTTTAATGTGGTCATTATTTCTGCTGGTTGCTGTCTGTGCTTTGATTCTTCTGCATAGGCCTGGGGGAACAAAAAATGATAGATCTTAGGTTTTTAAGGCTTGTTACATATGATTTAGAGGTTTTATGAACTTGTCCTCTGACCTTAACAATAGTAGGGAGCTATGAAAGCCTAAAGGGCACTACAGGAGAGGAGCTGTAAAAATGATAACGCTTGTCTTGTCCAGACCCTGCTGCTCTGACATAAATAAACCATCAGGTCTAGGAAAATAAGTTTTGTCTTGAACTTCTAGGAAGTTGAATATCCTAATTGTATGTATGTGTTGCATTCATATTTTTGTGATCTGAAGTTTTTAAATGTTGTTAAATTATTAATTTATTTCCAAGTGCTTCATTTTGCTTTCCGAATTATATTTATTTCCAGGAAAAAGAAAATAACCTTTCTTTTGCATTGTTAGATTTACATGGTGCAGAAGACTTTTTAACAATTTTTTCTTACTGAAATGTCCCTCTGGCGAAAAGAAAGTTGATTAAAAACAAATAAATGCACTTGGTACGTGGTCATTCCACACTCCCCAGTACAGACCCTTCTCATGTGAGGAGTGTCCTGGGTGCTCCCAGTCCCCCCTGAGTCTTTTCCTGCCCCTCCAGCTCTATTCCAGTGGAAATGTGGGATTTTGTGCAGATGTGAGCAGGTAAATCCTGACTTTGGCAGGGATCTTGGCGTGTCCCAAGCAGCCTGGCAGGGCTGTGGTGCTGGCAGGAGAATTCCTGCAGGGAATTCCAGCGTGGATGGCACATGTTTGTACTGGCTGGGCAACCCTGGCTGGGTTTATGGCAGGACTGAGTGGGGCTGCAGTTCAGGGAGGGTTTGAGCACATCTGACCTTCAAACAGGTGAGAACCTCACTGAGCTCCTCGTGGCTGCCCTGCATCCAGCAGGCACTGGAGCCTGGAGCTGGTCCCGAACGTGTGAGCTCCTCATTCTGGGAATCTCTGAGATTGTTTTACTCTCCTGTGGAAAATCAGAGTGCTGGGAGTGGTCACCTGAGCTCCATCAGCACTCTGGCTGAGAAGGGGGGGTGAGGGAGCAGGGGGGATGCCAAGTCCAGCCTCTCCAGTGTTTTGGGATCAAGTCCAGCCTCTCCGGTGTTTCAGGCTCACTCTCTGTTTTCAGTGGTGTTTCTGAAGTTATTGGTTTATAGAATCACAGATTCACAGAATCAGTGAGTTTGGAAAAGTCCTGCCAGATCATCAATGCCAGCCTTTGCCTGGATCCTGCCATTCCCATGAAACCAAATTGCCACATCTGCTCCATTTTTGAACCCTCCCAGGGATGGTGACTCCACTTCCCTGTGGGGAACTCCTCTTCCAGTGCTGAACCACTCTCAGTGAAGGGATTTTCCCTTGTTTTATCACCCCACTTTTTACATTCCTGAAAATACGAATTCTGGGTGGAATCAAGCCCTTCCTGCTGGGATGGGATACCTGCTTTGGGATGATCTGTGGCTGCAGGATGGGGAAACTCTGAATTAAAAATTCCAACCAAATATTTTCTGGGCCAAATTAACACTTGGAAAGCCTCGAATCTCATTCAGCAGTGCTTTGGTAGCAGCTGTGGAGATTGGGGTGTGATGCTTTTCAGGGGTTTCAGCCTTGTCACAACTGAGGGGAATTTCAGAAGCAGGAAGGAGTTATTTTCTTACCATCAGTGTACTCCTAATTTAAAATAAATACCTCACCTCCTTCAGGTCAATAAAGATTTCTATCGACCTGCACAACCTGACTAAGAATTTGGGTGTTGCAGTGAAAGAATACATTTTCCAAGTAGTAAAATATATTTGTAAGATAAGCTACAGTTTAAAAAAAAAGGAATAAATCTGTTTTAAAAATAGAAAGAAACTGGAAGACAACAGTAAATCTTAAGGCAAGCAAACACATCATTTTGGAGCAGAAATAAGCATTTTTTTTTGAGTGGGGAAGCATTTTTTTAAAAAAATAAATGTATCTGGAGTCTTGCAAATTAATGGTCCAAGTACTTTTTCGGTTATTTCAAGCACAGCACCCGGGTTTTAAAGATGGACTGAGCTGCTCTGTGCATGTGTACAAATACAACAATTCCTGTGCCAGCAGGATGAGGAAGGGACATGTTTTGGACACAAGCCAGGAGGACTAACTGCAGCTTTAAGTTTTCACTAATTTTTTTATCATTTCTCCCGTTTCCAAGGATAATATAAGGATAAATATAAGGAATGTGAGAGGGAGCTCGATGTGTCTCATCCACTGCACTGTGCTGCCATGGCAGAGGGTGAAATGCAAACTCACCACTGAAAAACACACAATTAAAGACCAAAGAACTCTCCTAATGCAATCTTGCAGGATTAAATCTGCAGGGAAAATATTTTTAATACACCTTGTGAATGTAGATATTGTAGTAAACTCTCATCCCCAGCAGTTGTTTATGTGATAGCTCCTACTTTCATAATTGGTGATACTTTAAGAAAATTTGAATTATGAGGTAATTAAATAAATGCAGAGGAATGCAGAGTTATTGACGTTGGCTGTCGGGAGATATTTGTAAAAGGAATAAAAATAATTATCGAGATGCCCAAGTAACTTTGTGGTAAACCAAAATATGTTAACAAGGTTGTGTGCTTGTTTAAACTTCCTTCTAATGAAGTGTTAGCAAACTTTTCAGTTAGATGGAAGGACTATTTATTTGAATCCCTTAATTAGTTGAAATGGATAAACCTAAAGCTGTACAGATGTCGTCTTTTTCAGTAATTGGAATTAAATGTGTAAGACTTTATTGGCTTGGGTTTGAAAGAAAAATGATTTTCTTTCGACCTTTGTTTCTGTATTCTTAATTAATTCATCCACTGGGCCACCCACGTGCAGGCTGCAATAATGACCTTCCTCAAAAGTCGCCAGTTTTGGGGCTGAATGTAAATCTGTTCAACATCTAACAGTTGGTTGACAGAGAAAGATGTGGTCATTTAAAAATCCCAAACCCGAACCTGGGCGCTGCGTGCGCCGGGGCTGTGACTGATGAGACCTCGCGGCTCATCCACAACTCAGGCAAATGTTGGAGGGAATATTTTCGAAACAGCTCAGCAAAATAAGATAACATGTTGATCTATTTATGTTTTAAAATGTGATCAGGACTTTTTTTTTTTTTTTTCTGTTCCCTATTAACTTTTTATTGCATTAAAGAGGAATTTTCAGGAAAAAAAAGCAGCCGACAGCGGCAGTTTCCAAAGTTCATTTTCATTTGGTGAGGAGTTGATCGCAATTGAACCAAATCAAGATGCTTATCAGGAGCAGGAGTTGTTGTGAAACTTTGGTCCGAAGCAAAAAGAAGCTCAAAGAGTGAAGCATATTCAATAATAAAACTTTAACTGCAGACATAATTCCAGTGGTCATTAACACCGGGGCTTTTATTTTAGGACCAGCTCTGGCAGAGGCTGATCTGATGTCCTGATGCTCGGAGACTTGGCCTCAATTTTCTTCACTTTTTATATCTACGTGTATTACAGAAGAATTCTTTTTATATATATAAATATAAAAAGAGCAACAGGATTCCCTCAGAGCATAATACTGTCTGCCTCACTTTTATTAAAGGAGATCTGGTTTTTGTCAAGAAGACATTTTTGTCTCAGATAAATGGTTCAGGCTGAGCGCGAGGCTGGTTTGAGTTTATGCTGGATTCTATTAAAAGGAGTGCAGTAGTTAATGCCACAGATCTATCACTTTTAGCCCCTTTCCACTGAAGTTTGACCTTGGCTGTAACTTGGGGGAGGCTCTTTGTGTGGAGGAACTGAATCAAACTCCAGCTCTTTAAAGCATTGGGGATCTCAAGTGCACAGCAAATATTTGTGATATAATATTCATATTTGTAATTATTGCCAAACCTATTTGTTTTTATGATGAGGGCATTACTCTTTCCTTAATTGTATTAAGAGTAGGACCTGCTTGATTAGATTTGGGTCCATTTTTATTTGTGTTACTTTCATGTTTTATTTAAAAACATGTCTCCACTGGGATAAGTGGTGTAATTTGCCTTTAAAGATTAAAATAATTAAAGTCATAATTACGAGTGGCTTCTGTTGAGCAGTATGGAAAATACCACGGAGGGAGGAAAATATGGCACAGGAGAAAAAAGCTCTGGCTGCAGTTGTCTCCTGCTTTCCAAGCAAACACTGTTGGTGACTGTAAATGTAACGATGCCCTCTGTGCTTTGTCTCATCTTTTAAGGTGAGATGAAGAGGATTTGATTAATCTTTGATGAACCTCAGTGTTCAGCTGTACCAGAGCTGGTTTGGGATCTCAGCCCATCCAGCCACGGGCTCCTTGACCGGGCAGCTTTTGGGAAAATCCTGTCGTGGCTCCTGATAAAATGATTTTGGGCATCAGGGGCAGCTGAGGGCTCGTTCACGGGGAGTCTTGGTAGAAGAGCCTCGGTGTTGGTCTCTCGATGGGAGCTCTGCAAGGAAGGTCCTGCTGAAGCTCAGTGCTCCGTGGTTACCAGAGCAGTGCTGAGATTTACGAACCTCTCTCAACGAGAGACTTTGGAAGGTTTTTTGCTCATAATGGCAGAGTGGTTAGAGGCCACTACCTTGGAGAAGGAAGCCTGTTTGGGAGGAAAAAATTGCAGCCTTGGGATTCCTGTGGGCTCTGCAGGCTCTGGGAAGGAGAATGAGTTGCTTGCCTTGAGCTCCCTGACAGCCCTTGCATGTGTTATTAGGGAAATTGTCCCTCTGTTTTGATTTCCAGGAAAAATTCCCAACTCTGCTGTTTTCAGGGACACGAAACCCTCAGCTGGCTGGAGGAGCTGGTGGTACTCTGGGGGGGTTTGGGTTGATATTCCTAAAGCACCGTGTGTTGTAACAGCCTAATTTTGATTTCCTTAAGTTCTATAAAGAAGGGAAAATCATGCTGGGATTTAAAGCTGTGCAAGCTCTGAACTGGGATGGGAACCAGGCTTTGGTTTGGTGGCATCTTTGGGAGGGACATTTGGTTGATGATGTAGTTAAGTCCAATTCCTTGGGTTTTTTGCCTCCTTCCTTTGTAGTGTTGGAATTATAAAAAGTGATGTTTGTTATCCCCAGCTGTGCAGTGCAGAAGAACAGGGGGAGGACTTGACAAATCCTGAAACTGGTGATTTGAAAAAGCACTTTTCTCTGTTCCTAAAGGATTTAGTTTTTCATGCTGATTTTAAAAGGAGGAAGAGTATTTTTTCACCTTTCCATGCACCAGCAAATGTTGTTTCCATGTGTGTTCCCAAAGCCAGTTCTGTCCATTCTGACACAGGGAGTGACACACATCAGGTGCTCAGAAAGGAGCCCTGAGTTTCACATTCTCCGCTGTCCAAGATTTCCAAATTTTTGAGTAATGAAGGTGCTTCTGTGGTTGGTTTCTTTGGCTTTTATTTCGCTTTACTTGGTTAGTACAGGAGATGAATGTGTTTGAATTTGAATCTGCAAAGGCTGGTTTGCTGTACCTGAAAATCAGCTTTTACAGTGGAAGGTGGAGATCTTTAAAAACTTCTTTTGGGGTGGTTTTTTTTTTTTTTTTTTTCAAGAAGATATTTTTGAGCAGTAAATGACAAAAAAAGAGAGAAATGGAGTCAGTTAGCATCACATACAAATAGAGATTTGGCCTTTTTGGGTTCTCAAATTTGTATGCCTGAGGTGTTTTGCAGTTTTTAATGTGATTTCTTTACTTTGTATCACATTTCCAGAGGAAAAGTATTTAAGGATCATGTTGCCATCCCGTTTCTGCCTGTTGGACAGGGGTTGATGTTGCAGGGGTGATAACAGCAGTGCATTTATCATTTTTATTTTTTCTCAAGTAAAGCCATGTTGAATTCCTCCAGTTTACAGCCTGCAGAGGATGATTCATATGAAATATCCTGTATAACTGTTCCTAGCAATGATTTAGATCCTGTGGTACCTACACACTTCTGATTGAATATTTTTGTTTAGCAAGCTAGACTTGGAAAAAAAACCCGTGAAGCTGGTTTATGGTGTTACTTTGTCATTATCATTTCTCTTTAATTAGAGCAAAACGTTGAGGCTGAGCCCGAGCTGGGAGTGGGAGCTGTGAGGAGCTGATGGCTGGGAGAGGCTGAGTGCAGCTCCTGAGGGGAGAGGAGCTGTGCTCCTTTGCAAATCCCCTCGGAAGAGCTCCAGAGCCTTTGGTTTCGTGGTTCTGGAAGGAGCACGAAATGCTGACGAGGGAGAGCAAAGCCATAATTGTGCTGTGTGCCAGAGCCAGGAGCTGTGAGCTCTGACAGCCAGGCAGGCCCAGGCCCCTGCAGCCCCTCCGTGTCTGCTCCCAGAGAGGATTCCTCCTTTTGGAATCGGAAAAAAAAAGCTTCAAATGATTTTGATATCTGTTTGGGATAGGAAGTATTAAAAGCCTTGCAGATTATTTTGGAAGAGGCAGACAAATTATTCAGAACTTGAAATGGGCAGTTCTGCACTGTCTTAGCAAGAAGATGGTTTTTGCTCACCACAAAACCCCCTTTGTAAGTCCTTTTCTGACAGATCTTTCTTTTTGTTTCACTTAGTTTAGTTTTTAAGGTGATGTAATCAAGGAATAAAATACTCCTACAGCTCTTGCTTGGTTTTGCCCACACATCTGCTGGTTCTTTTCTATACATCTAAGAATATCTTTGCTTTCCATGCAATTAAATATTGGTATTTTGTCCTTTTGTATGTCCTCACACTCAGCTTTAATTTGACCGGCCCAGGAGTTTTATCAGCTTCAAATTTGCTTTTTAAAACCCCAAAAACTCATCCTTTGTGCCTTTCCCCAGAAGCTGTTGCACAACACAGGTCTCAGTCCAGGTATTTCTTTTTCCACTGAATTTCCCTCTGCTGTGAAAACTCTCTCCTATATTTTAATTCCATTTTTTGGTCACAGGAAGGTATTTTATGAGAGCCTCGTTTTTTGATAACAACCTTTGTAATACTTTTATCTCATGTTCAGTGAGGCAATTTCAAGACAGAGGAAATCCATATTAACTGTGTATTCCACAGTGCAGCTGCTTCCATACACACTCCCAGCCCTTGGCATTCCTTGCATCCGTCGGAAATCCCGATCCCTCAATTCCAGCACCACTGACAGCAGGATGCAAGCAGGGCTTATGGAAAGCAAACCCACTTTCTCTGGGGTTTGATCTGTTTGCCTTGTGTACTTGGAATCAAAATACTGATTTATGTAAGGGTTAAATATTCCCTTTTCTTTCTGGGATGTGATTTTGTTGTTTTGGTATTGGAGACCTCAAATGGAGCTTCCTGCACAGCGTGGTGTAATGAACTCCTGTGCAGTCAGCAATAATTCATGGAGCAAAACAGGAATAGTTTTCTATTTTCCCTGATTTGAATAGGGTAAATCAATAGGAAATCCAGGCATGAAGTGCATAATCCTTTCTGGTTGCTGCCAGGTTATTGGAGCAGGTCTCATGTCTCTGTATCTGAAGGAATTCCCAGGAGTTGTTGGTGCTCAGCTGACATGCAATTACATGAATGTGAACACCTTACAAACCAATCCCTGTGTCAGTAAGTTGGGATTTTCCCCCTGGAATGTTTTTCCCTCCTAATCCTTGGCTCTGTTGCTGTTCCCCAGGTGCTGGTGAGCGAGGACTCGGACAGCGATGGCATCGTGGCCCATTTCCCTGCTCATGAGAAGCCCATTTGCTGCATGGCCTTTAACCCCAGTGGTAAGAGATTGCTCTGGTTTTTTGGGAGAGGTGTGAAAAAGGCAGTAAATAGCATGGGAATGTGTCCCAGGGCTTTGGAGGGTTTGCAGGTACCCATGAGTGACCTGCTCCATGGAGTGCTGGGTGTGTGATTTGTCTTTTGTGGAAATGTCAAACTTCAGCAGCTCTTTTAGTGTGGTAGAAGGGAGGAGATTCAGTCCCTCCTCCACTGCTGAGGGATTCCTGTCCTTTGGGATCCTGCCAGCCAGGTGCACACTTGTTGTGGTGCTCAGGTATCCAGAGGATCAGCACATGGATTAAATTGCAGTCCTCCATAAATAAGGAAATAAAATTGTTTCACTGGTTTTTAAAGTAACTTACTATTTGTTTGCTGATGAAGAGTTTGTGATCTTACCCTCTCCCCTGAGTGAAATCAGCTATAATCTGAAAATACCTGTGAGAAACTCCTCAAAAGGACCTGTTTGTCTCCTACCTCTTTATCAATGAACAGTCACCGTGGGCAGCAGGGGCAACTACAAACCTTGTGTATTAACAGATCTTATTAATCTGACAATTAATATTTCATTATCTATAGACAAATAATGTTCTGGCTGATTGCAGCAGCACTCAGGGAAATGGTCAGAGAATCAACAGCTTCCACTTGCTTAAATTAACAATTTCTAAAAAGCAGCAAATGCCATGAAGATCATGGGGGTGAAGTCACGTTTCAGAGAATAAAATTAAATGTCTGTCATTTATGTTTTCGCTTTTGCTGACCAGTTGGTGTCATTCTGACACCCCATCTGTTGTGTCAGAACTCTTTAACAGTGCTGTGCAGTTCACTGGGAGTTTGTGACAGAAAAGCTGTATTCTCATCTGCCTGGGTTTTCTTGGAAGGGAATTTTCTGTGGGGCTCTGTGCAGTGAACTGAGAATCCTCTACTCCAGAGCAGTCATTTTGTTTTGTGCTCTGGAGGAAGGACAATACCTGGAGTGGAGCAATGCTAAGTGAAATAAATAAGGGAAATAAATACAGCTGCTTAAATTAGAATGCTATCTAGCTAATAATTAAATTCCTCCTTAAGAGAGTTTTTAGGATTGTGTAAATTTAAAGGGCAGCAGAATATTTATGCAAAACCAAACTAACTTGTTATTTTTCAAAAGGAAGGATATTTTTGCAAATTTCTGGATACTTGTACTATGATCAAATTCTTTGGTTTGCTCAGGTACTGGGATGACAATAATTTAGAGAGTGACACTTAGATCTAATGGTGTTTAATGGCAAAACACTTCTTTAAGTGGTGTTATTTTTGGCTGCTTGCAAATGCTGTGTGCAGTGGGAGGTTTGCAGGAGGGATGGGGACAAACCAGCAGAGAAGTCTTCCCTCAGCTGCCTCCAGTGAGAGCAGCACTCAGCCCAGGTTCTGTGTTCTTTATTTAACATCAAGGCAGGATTTTGTTTGAAGCCAGGGCTGTAACATCATCCCAGCCCATTCTCTAGTGGTCTATTGGCAATCAGGCTGAGCTCATTGCAGAGAACAAAACAAGAGGTGGCTTTTGATACTGTCCTTGGCTGCTCACTCTGAAACCCCACTTTTAATCCTAATTTCAAGCAATGTCTGCGACTGCAAAGCTGTGCTGGGGAGGTAAACAGGGAGCACTGCTCTGTTTCACTGAAAATTTTACTTTCTGGGGCTGATAAACCCCTTAATTCCATCGTGTCTCAGCCCAGGAGCTGCACAGGTGCTCAGGGCTGTGAGAACTGGCAGGGTTGGGTTTAAAAAAATCACAAATAAAGACATCAGTGACACTGGGAAGCACTGAAGGTCAATGGATCATTTTAGTGTCTCTACCATAATTTTATCTCTAGTTAATGGCCAGTCTGTTCATTTAGCCCGTGGAGTTTCTTTCTGCTGCCCCTGCAGAGGGGAGGAGGGGCCAGATCCTCTGGGCTCCCCAAGGAAGGGCTGTTTTGGGCACGAGGCCTCGAGGGTGCAATGTGAGAATAAGTGGAACATGAAACCCTGTAGAGATGTCATGTTCACAATTTATGGATGAGGTAAATTGTAGAGAAATCAGCCCTAAATTTTAAATGTGATCAGTGATTCTGGAGTCTTGGTATTCGAGCGTTGAGTTTGGTGTTGGAGGACGCCAGGACATCTTCATGATTGTCTGGATTTCCACTTTCCCTGGGAGCCTCGAGTTCTGCAGACCAATAGTGAATAACTTTGGAAGCTGGGCTGAGCTTGTGAGGCCACCAGAGCAGGGAGTTGTGCTGGAATCCCAGTTCCTGTGGTGTCCCGTGGTCAGTGCAGAGCCTGACCTGGACGTGGCCTCCTGGTCTCCACTGAGGTTTCCAGGAGCATCCATGCAAACATCTCCATTCCTTGTGTTTGGTTTGGGAGGCAAGGTAAGTGTGGAAGTTTTCCTGTCTGTTCAGAGGGTGTTGAAATCATTCATTCCTGGTTTTGGAAGGTTTGTGCCTCATTTCCCAATCCCTGCCAAGAACTGTGTGTGCAGCAAACCCAGGGGGTGGCTGTGGGCAGCCAGGAAAGATGAGAATTATCCCCTTTTTGCTTTTTTAGAGCTTCTGCTTCAATTGCCGATTTTTTAAGGGGAGTAAATAGCCTTAGAGCCTCTGAAAAGGACATTTTGTTACAAAAGCTTCCTGGTGGTCTTCTCCTGGGACAGCTTTTCCCAATGAAAGCTTTTCTCTACACTGAAATGCAGCATAGAGGGATTTTCCAGCTGCAGGACTCCATCCTGGCTTCTCACTCTTCTAGAGAGAGCAAAAGACACAATATTTTTCAGTGCAAACCCTTAAAACAAACTGAAAATGCAATAATTGAAATATTTCTGTAGCTGTACCTAAGTCTACACTCAGTCTGGGAGTAGGACCAGCTTTTAAATCGATGGGATGAGCCAGGTGCATTCCAGTTTTAGTGTCAAAGAGGAAAGTTTTCAAATAAGATACTCAATTAATAAACAGCTAAAAAATGGTGCTGGTTTGTAAATATCTGGGGTTTTTTCTTTGAAATGTGGTAAATAAATGATCTGCTTTTGAGAAGTGTTGCTCCTGCCAGCTTAGCAGCTGAGAGCTGTGAAGTGCAAGACATTGAAAATTTAAAGTAATTACGCTTCCTTGGCTACAAAAGAGGTTTTCCACCCATTAGTAACGAGAAAATTAATGTTGGGCCAGCAGTAAAACAGATTAAACTGTATCCCCGTTGGGATGCCTGACTGCACCTTTAACAGACCTGAAATTGCTCTGATTATTTTAATGTTCTATATTGAAACGTGACGGTGGCCTTGAGTTAATAGTTAAAGAGGGTGAAATTGGAGCATCTCTGCACAAGATTTTTTCCCATTGATCAGAGAAAGTGGGCAGGAAAACACTCATGGAGAGTACAACAAGCTGTAATTATTTAATGACAGAATAATTCTTCAGTTTTTCTGTTCATTTTCTTCTGGTTTCCAACTTGATTTATTGCCTTGGAAGACAAATACATTAAAATTAAGGCAGTTTGATGAGTTGCAGTTATAAATGTTGTGTCCCTGGATTCCATGTCACTGAGAGCAGAGGAATCCTTGATGATCCATGGCTTGATCAAGTATTGCAATTTGGGTTGGTTGTGAAGGAAGAGCTGTAGCCATGGATTATTTTAGGAGTTATAAGAGTCATAGGGAGTTATTTATTCACAAAATAATACTTTATTTTGCTTCTCTTTCTTTTGACTTTTTGGGATTTTTTAAATATTTATATTAAATCTTTACGTACTTGCGTTTATTTTGCGGCGAATTTTGCTAAAATCGGAATTTCATTATTTAGTTAAGGTTTTTTGAGACCCAATTTTGTAACTGTAGCACATGTTCCCCTCAGAGTATCCAGGGGCTGAGCAGCTCTGATGTTTGGCTGTATTTTGACTTGCCTGGGAGAGGAGTTAAGGGAATATAAATAAAGCTGCTGTTCCTGGGTCGGGTCAGATGCTTCAGAAAACCATGGGCCATATGAACTTTGTCACATCCTAGCAAGATAAGAATGCAACTGCTCAGCCCAGGGAGCTGCAGTGGAACAGGAATCCTGTCCAGTGAGCCTGTGGAAGGTGGGAATGCCAGGAAAAATCCATATGGACTGAACCAGGAGTGGCTCTAAGTCACTGTGGTTCCCCTGAGCGCTCTGAGCCTGTAATTTGGGAACCTCCAAAGCTCAATAGCAACCCTGCGTGGCATCAGAGTTCAGATTCCCAAACTGAAGTGTGAGAAGTTCATATTTTGAGTCCCTTTTTGGACAAGCAGCGAGTGGGTGCAGTGGCTGGACTGGTCTCTCTGTGGAAATGTGAGAGTTGCATTCCTAAATTCAGCCTGCCCATGGACACACATTCCCTCCACGCAGATGTGTGCCTGATCCCCAGCACTCGTGCCCTTGGTGTTTTGAAAAGAAATCCAACAGAGCTTGAAGGTGTCAGGTCCATCAGTGAGTGCTGACGGAGTGACACCGTTTGGGGAACCCTCTGGAAGTTGAAGGGAAGCTCCTGGTGACAGTCCAAGCTGCCGGCCCTCATTTATATGCACGCAATCAGCAGCTCTGCAATTAGGGAGGTGTTATAAATAGGCTGTGGTGGGGCTGCCCAGCTTTCCCAGCGCTCTCTAATTTGCCCCCGGGGCTGCCAGGAGCTGTGCCCGGAGAACTCCGTGTCCCATCAGCAGCTCCAGTCCCACCCTCAGGCCCAGCCTGGTCTGTCCGAGGAGGGGAGGAAGCTCCCAGATAAACACAGCAGCCTCGGCTCTAATCGCTCCGGGCTTCCGCTTCCAGGCCCTATAATTAGAAGTCCTTCTTTTCCTTGTATTCCCAGTTGACGCAAATGCTTTTTGTGGCTTGGCACCTCATTTAGGGCGTGGGCTTAGTTTATGGCCAGGCCAGAGTCTGGTTTAGTCTTCTGATACTGCATAAATAGCTCTTAACCCACAGTCTACATCTGTACTAGTTTTTCCTTTTATGCATATATTCCTCGTGGTTTTATTTCTATCCTGAAAGAAGCTGATTGTTGCCCAAACAGAATGCAGGAAAAGTAGGAAGCTGTTAATTAGGGCAGGTAAAACAAAGCTTTGCTAATTTTTTTTTCCCCATCTGGGATATCTGTTTCTTTTAAACTGAATTTTGATCATCTCTGTGGATTTAAAACAACCACACAGTAAAACAATCATTAATTTAATCTGGCTGCACCCTCCTACCGTGGATAAGCAAAATCAGAATTTTTGCAGTCAAATATATACTAAATAAAGTCTGGTTTACACATAAATTTTCACTGGGTCCTGTGTATGCAAGACTTCCAATGGATTTCAGCTGTTATCTGTTAAACAGGGATTAATGCCAGTTTGAAAAATAAGCAGGAAATCCTCAAGAATTATTCACTTTTCATCTCTGATTATTCATCCATAAAGTCCCTCATAAGAGAAAACATTTGGACTGAACTCAGCACAGCTTTAACCTGTATTTCCGTCCAAACAACATTTTGGGAAAACTGTCACCAGGCCTCTTCAGAAGCTTGAGTTGAAGTTTCCTGCACTTGAAAGTGAAAGGGAGGTAGGACCAGGATTCCAGTTGGTGTTTCTCCGCTGGGATTAGGTGTTCCTGCTGGGATTAGGTATTCCTGCTGGGATTAGGTATTCCTGCTGGGGTTAGGTATTCCTGCTGGGATTAGGTATTTCTACTGGGATTAAGTATTCCTGCGGGGATGCTGCAGGGAGATGGAGAGAGAAACGCAATGGCTGAGCTGTGATAATGGAAAACTGGGATTGTGCAGTGTGAAGTAACGAGAGCTGGAAAATCCCACCGCAAAGCCCAGTCCAGTGTTCTGAAACATGGGTGATTTATTGTTGGAATAACAGGAGCGAGGAAGAGGTTTCAAAACGCTGTTTTATGAATACACGTTCTTTCCCATCTGTGGTGTTGTGCTTGGGACCTCCGTGTTGATACAAGTCCTGCCAGAATATATTTGTACTTCAAATGCAAATGTGGGTGTGAAAGGCCCTTCTTTAACTTAGTGAAAAAGAGTCTCTAATACAAGTGAAGGGCCTGTTTTCCATGGGCTTTCATCTAATAAATGCATTTATTCCAAACAGGACAGACAGCAGGAGTTTAGATTAGACACAAATTGCCAAATCAGATACCACCCATCTTTCTATTTTTAAGTCAATTCCTTTCCAGCCACAAATGTATTGTCTTTCACCTCTGTACTCCTTCAAGTTAGCAAAAACAGAGAAAAGAAACCCCAAGCCAAACCCAGAGAAGACAAAGCACACACGGGACCGAGAGCTGGGAGGATCACCTGGAACTGCTCAGGGTGAATGTCGTGGCTGTGGCTGTTGGGATCTGAGGCGTCACTGAAGGAACAAAGAGGGGCCACGTGGGCTCTGGGGGCTCCTGTGCCACAGGTTGTGGTGTTCGTGCCCAAAGTGAGCCCTGGTCAGCCTAAAGACAGGGCTGTAGGGTTGGGAAGAAGCCCAAGGTGAGCAGCAGGGTGGGATGATGCTCTCCTTGTGCCGCTCTCGCCAGCGCTGGGAACCAGATCCTGTGAGCTGAACACCCATGGACTGCATGGACAGCCCAGGATGGTGATCCCGGTGTTTGCACTGGCTCGGGGTTGTTACGCAGCTTTTTGTCTCCAGTTGCAGACAGATTTTTGGCGCATTTAGAGGTTTTTTTACAATCTTCTGTGTGCCGTGCCGTGGGCTGGGATCCACACGAAGAGCGCTCTGCTGGGATCTCTGGGTGCACTCAGCCCTGGGTCTGTATTAATAAAAGACTTCTCGAGTTTTGGGGAAAGAAATAGCATCTGTTTGCAGAGCCTGTCTGCTCAGTGTTGAGAGAAGTCTTATGGATCCATCTCCTCCAGCTCCTCCTTCTCCAAAGGTCCTTTCTGTCGGGAATAAGAGAGAGCACAAAAGGACCCAAAGCACCCTCCACTTCTGTATAAAGCTGTCTGATGTGTGAGGGGAGAAAAACATGGGAATAGAGAAGGTAAATTCTTACTGGGTTGAATTAGATCTTCTGGAATAGCCTCGCTCCAGTAACAGCCTAATTCCAGCACACAAACCCCTCCTTGCTTCCAGCTTTCTCTGCTGGAAATGCTATATATTATTGAGGACCGCACACTTCACTAGAAGGGAAGTGTAGTTTGTGATGTTGCAGAACAGAATTAATGCAAATTGTGTGCATAATCCCACACGAAAGGCTTGGCTGCCTTGCACCGGAGCAACTTGAGCTGTATTTCCTATCAACACAGTCACTACAAATCAAGGAAATTGCCAGTTAAGCCAACATTAACATCCAGACCAACCTCAGCTCACATGCCTTACCGCCCAAACATAATACCCCGATGCTCTCCCGGATTTCTCAGCTCCATAACAAACTCCCTTTCATTTCTAGCGCTCGGGGCCGGAGGAGCAGCCGGGAACAGTAAAAGTGTGTCTTCTGGAGGGAATCTTGCTGAGCTGGGATGTGAGACGGAGCGTTTGTGAGAGCTGCAGGAAATGCCTGGGCGCAGCGTGGGTGGCCTGGCCGGGCCCAGGCCCTGCCAGCCTCACTGGTCAAGCTGAGGGGAGGCTTGCAGGCAGTTTTGTCTCCGAGTGCAATTTGGGTTTCTCTGATTCTGTACCTTGCTGCTGGTGGGCCTCATTGCCTTGGAAGTGGCTGTTTGCCTTCGCAGGATCCCTCTTCCAGGGGAGTTCCAGGCAGGAGAGGCTGGGGTGTGCCCGGTGGGTGCCACACTGCCCTGGCTGGGGTGTCGGGATGTTGACCCACAAGGTCAAGCTTTTGGCCACTGAAAGTTTTCTTTCTGGTCCTAAGGAAGGGGCCCAAAATCTTGGATTCTAGGATTGCCGAGGAGGGAAAGCACTCGGGATACCGATCCAGGGATGTAATGGTGGTCCAGTAGAAAAGTTAATTACACTTAATCTTTGCTCTGCTGCTTGGCACACTTCTTCCAGTTTAATTCTCAAATTTTCCAAGTGTCATAAGGTAGTACTTAATACTTAAGGTAGGACTTCAGTGGTAACTTATGATAGGTTTCAAATGTGTCCTGTTGGTATCTGGGGCAGCAGAGGGAAGGACAATGCCTGGTGTCATCTGTAAGTAAGTGAGAACAATGAACGCTCCTTTATGGCAGAAATGAGATAACCATTTATCCTCTGAATAAATGTAATGTAAAACACAGGGACTAAGTTCTCTTCCTGCAGGATAAAAGATTTCAGTTGTCCTTTATGTGGAGAATTGTTGCAACAGAACTGTGTGGGAATTCCTGGTTTGTCTTTAATAGATGAGTACCTTGAAAATTATTCAGAATGTCACTATTAAACTGCTAAAATCAGTTTGTGCTTGATGTTAATTAAATGTCAGAGGGTTACTTTGGGTGATAACTTATTAAATTTCATTAATAACAGAAAAATAAATCTGTAGTTTGTTACTGTAGTCCTAAGTTCTGCCATGATGCTGTATTTTCCTTATATGTACAAAAATACATAATTTTTGGTATAATTTGGTATAAATTTATGGCACATTGACTTCAAATATGTTTGTAAATGTTTAAAAACTGGGTTATGGGCTGACACATAGTGGGCTAAAAAAGTAAATAGCAAATGTAAGTTACTGTGGTTCTACTGATCTAATTGAATCATTTCAGTACCTCCACCAGTGACCTGTTTTCAATGAAGCTGGTACCTCATTCAGTGTTTCATTTGAAAGCTCTCAACTCTGATTTGCTGCCTTTCACCAATAAATCAGACAGTTTCTTTTATTTATAAGATGCTTCTTCAGGATTGGTTTGGTATGGGCTGTTCTGGCTGGATTTTGATAATCTCCTCTTCCAAAAATTGTTATTGTGGAGACATCAATCTCTTTTAGACTGGCTCTTGCCCAGGGAAGAGCATTTTGGGGTTTTGCTGTAACATTCATCACTTCAATGCTTCATATTTGTCACACAGTTCTCAAGTTTAGTTGGAATATTCAGATTTTTCAGATGTTTTTATAGATTTGTGTTGTAATACTATCTTAATACTTAATAATATATTAATACTTAAGTAGTAATACTGTGAATATTATTTCAGTTGACATTCTGATTCATTTTTATGAGGTGAATCCCTTTCAATTCAGTAATTTTCTGTGTTTTCTTCTGTGTCCAAACCCCAAATGTAAGCCACTCAGTGTTTTTTAGATAGACATTTTAAGCCTCTTCTTTTGCAGTGATTAACCTCTTGTGCTTTTGTGTTTCTTTTCTCTTTTTTTTTTTTTTTTTTTGTTTTTACCCAGGGATGTTGCTGGTCACCACTGACACGTTAGGCCATGATTTCCATGTTTTTCAAATCCTGACACATCCTTGGTCATCATCACAAAGTGCTGTCCATCATTTGTACACACTTCACAGGGGAGAGACTGAAGCCAAAGTAAGTTAAACTCTTTGCTGAAGAATAATCCCCAGACACCTTATACATTCTGTGTATGTTGGCACTTTAATGTTTGTTCCAGCACACAAAGAGCCTTTCTTGTGCTGCAGCCACAGAAGGGATAAGAGCAGAGCGTTTAACCTGGACAATAATAAATTCTTGCCCTTTGCAATGAGGTGCTGTCAGATTTATTCAGATCTGGCACTGCCTCCAAAGAGCCCCGATTATTGGCTGTGTTTGCACTTAACCTTTCTCATGTAACATGTTCAGCATTTGTCTCGTGCCCGTGAAGGAACTGTCAGCGTTTGCCTGACTCTGGTGGTAAAAGCCACAGACAGACAACTAAAGAGTTGAAAGGAAGAGTTAATCAAAAGGCTGTGATTAACTTTTCTTGCCAAAGTGGGGGAGCCTGCAGAGACTTCCCAGTTTAACTTCCCAGTTGAAAAAACCCCCCTCTCAGAGGTGGAAGACTAAGTTAGGATGTTACCCAAGGGTGGAAAAGTCTGCAGTTGTATTTTAAGCAGTGCTCAGTGAAGTGATTTACTGGGGGTTGTTCAAAGGGAGCTGGCTCGGGCTGTGGCAGTGGCAGCAGCGTGTTCTGCTCGAGTCCTTCGCAGCGACGCTTTCGGGCACCAGCAGAGCCTCACCTTTGGAGCACTGAGTAACTGCTGAGCAACCTGCTTTAAATACAGGAATAAAAATGTCACCACAGGGTAAGAAATGAGTATTGCACTCGCTGATGCAATTACACACGGAAAGCACAGACTTGTGACAGCCTGGCAGACGTGAAGCACTGTGACAGGGAGAGCCTGGGGCGCTGTGATCATGTCCCAGGCACTGGGAGCTCGGGTGCTTCTGGTACCCTGTTTACAGTTCCTTCAAACCTTTGTTTTCCCTATGAGTTGAGCAGTTTCCCTTAAGTTTCTTGCCATGCCTTTGTAACATAGAATGTGAAAGCTTTGTTGAACGTAGCAGTGGTTGATAACGTTTTGATCTGGGTGAAGTTGCTTTGCTGATAGTTCAAATACCCTAAAGCTTTCCTGCTGCCCTTCTGGAGAAGTGTAATTGCTGTTACAGGCAATGGTTTACTCTAAGAAGGAATAAGCAGTCTGGAAAGTGGGAGGAAATTAGGAAAAACGGTTCATTTGGGATAATATATATAGTACTAACAAGTAATTTTTATAACTGCTACAGGGAGCAATGAGGTCTGTGTGTATACACATACTCTGCCAGCTACTTGGGCATGTTCTAGACTGTGTTTAATGTTTTAGAGTTATTTTTGTTCTCCCTTCATACAAAGACTCAATATTGAAACCCAAAGCACAGGACTCCAGTCACGAGGAACAAAGATGTTCTTCTGGTTTTTACAGCTGATAAATTTGTTTTCAAGGCACACATTGGAAACAAACAGAACATGTTTTAGAGAAGAAACCCTTATTGATACATGGTTTTTTGGGATATAGTATTAGCATCTCTGTGAAAGCATTGCATTAAAATTCTCAGAATCAACATAGTAAAGTTTTTTTCCTAGTTTGCCACACAGTTTTCATTTGGGATGTGAACAGTATAGCTTTTGGAATGGCATAAAATGGAGAAAATTCTAACCAGTCTGAGGTGTGTTGGTGGATTTCACAACTCCCTGGATAATTAAACAATATTGCTTTGGTACCTGTGATTCTCAACACATATAATTTGAAATATTTATGTAACATGATGGCTTGTTTTACTTTTTTCTTTTGAAGTAACAGCACTTGTAGCTGTTTAGTGAGAGGAGTATTTGCTGGTGCTGCTCTTTTGTTGTGTGAATTTCATGTATGAGGAGCATTAGACAAGAATTTTGGAGAGTGTTCAATCTAAAACCCTCAATGCAGCCCACACTGGGAGCCTCTGTACCTCCTTTCTGGTTAGAACAGTATTTATACATTTGCTACCAGACCTTTTTCCTTTTTTCTTTTTTTTCCCCCCTGGTTTAAAACTAACTGTGAATCAAGGCCAATGGTCTTAAAGGTCACCTTCTGTACTGGAGCTATAAAAAGTTCTAATTTGTGTTGATGGACATGAGTGATTATCAGTGTCAGAATTTGTTTAGCTAGTACCCATTATAAATTGTTTAAACATCATCATTATGCCCATGTTATGTGTGGGATTTTAATGTCCATGCTGAAATCAGCTCTGCTTTTTTACATGAGATTTTGGCCAACAGAGCTTCACCCCACGTTTCCCAAAATCTCCTTTCTGTGACTCAGATGAAGATGGGGTGGGATGGAAAGTGGAAGGGGATTGTGAAGACAATGACCATGGAAGAATGTGAAGTGCTCAGATAATTCACTGTTCCCAGGGTCACAACGTTCAAAGTCACTGTTCTGCAAACACAGACAGAAGTCCCCGTTTCAGTTATATCAGATTAAGATCTTTTAGCCTTTAAGTGCCACTTGTGCTTTAGATTTTATATTTTTTCCCTTAAGAGGACAAAGAGCAGCATGTCTGATCCACTGAGGAAGATGGGGAGAGTCCTTTGCAAGGGTTGGTTGTATTTAACTGAGTCAGAAAGAGAACTGAACCTCTCAGAGGATCTGTGCTTGCACAGTTCAGCTCTAAAGAGGAGAAATGTGCATGTGTATGTGCTGCACATTTTGCTTAAGGATACATTTTCTTGTCCTCCAGCTCGCATTATGAGACAACATTTACTGCACTCGTGTTTTTACCCAGGAGTGTTCTGGAAGGTTTTTAATGAAGGCATAGCATGTTCTGAACTGAGGAAGCTCATTTACTTGCAGATGAAAGTTAGCCCGTCACCTGATGATCATTTCTCTTTGATCTGAAATTGTAAACAGCAAAAACAAAATCCCTGAAAACAGCATTATCTCAGCCTAGGACAAATAAACGTAACGATAGCATCAGCGGGCTGCTGGCCAGCTCCTCTGTAATCCTTTACTCTGTCAGACTTTTGTTATTCCCACTCCCCGACTGCAGCTAGAACTGGCTTCAGTCAGTGAAGGTAAACAGGGAATGATAAAAACATTCCAGCCTGGCTGCCACAGCGTGATTTGCTGCTTTTCCAGGGAATGCGTGAATGTTTCGGTGACGTGATCCCACAGAGACTGTTCAAGGTTGTGTCACGCCCTGTGCCCAGGTAGCAAAGCACTGGAACAGCTTCCAAACATTGGATGTGAACCTCCATGGCCACGAGAAGTTCCTTTCCATCTGTTGACATGCTCGTAGCTGCAGTTATTGAAATAGGCTCTGGGGACAGGCTTGAAATAATAAAGATTGGTTTGGGGAAGTTGATCAGTCTTGGATGAGAGCTGACAAGGAGAAGCTGCTGCAATTAGAAGTAGCTCGGCTGCCTTGGGGAGATGGAGCCCTGAGCAGCAGCGTTGGCAGGCTCAGTTATTAATAGAGAGCTCAGCTCTGGGTAAAGGCCCCACGTGAAGCTCTCCCTGTGCCCACATTCTGCCCTTGCTTTTACACCAGACTGAAACCAGTGTGGAGGACCTGGGGAGACAGAGTTGGGTCTGGGTGGGTCTGATAAATCATGTTGTGTAGTCCATGATTTTATTATTTTTTCATTTGTGTTCGTTGCTACATCATTTCCTTAATTTTCTCAACCAAAAAAATTCACATGCAGACCAGTTTTCTAATTTATTTTGACCCTTACCTCCTCGGGACTGCTGCTCTTTCTCATTGTTTAATGATACTGGTTTTTTCTTGCTGCCATCTCCCTGCACAGCATAATTAAATACTTGAGTCCTGTGCTTCAAATCAGGGTGTTTTTTCTCTGTGACACAGCACAGTGATCATGAGCAGGTCACGTTCCTGTTGCAGCAGTGCTGGTCCTACTCTCCAGGTTTAATTAAATGCACTGAAATGCACAAGAATATACAGACTGCACCTGGTGTAACTCCACACGACTGACAGAGGGGTGGTAGTAAGAAAAGAAAAGAGTGCTAGGAAGATCAAAATGTGGTTTATTTCTTGCCATTATTATTAAGATACGAGGTTCAAGGAGGTAGGCTTGGTTTTCTAGCTGATACATGATTTACCTGGACACAGTCCTGTGCCAGCTGCTGTGGGGTGTCCCTGTTTGAGCAGGGAAGTTGGGGCAGAGGAGCCTCTGTCGTCTTTCCAACCCAACCCACCCTGTGATTCTGTGATTCTGTAATATCAGAAATGATATTTTGATCTGTACAGTCTTGAAAGCTGATGCTCAGCAGAGCTGTTGACATGTGACGTGTCCTTGGAGGGCTCCAGGTATTAAATTACCCGACTGTGTCGCTCAGGGCAGGCTCTGAGTGGTGGCTACATTTTAGTTCAGTTTTCTGGAGTATTTTATATCACAGTGTTAAAAACACAGGGAAATAGGAAAGTGGAAGTTAGAAAGAAGCATAGAAGAGTAGTTGGAGGAAAACAGGAGAGGACAGGAAGGATGTTGACCTTTTGGAGCAAGTCCAGAGGAGGCCACCAAAATGTTGAGAGGGCTGGAGCCCCTCTCATATGAGGAAAGGCTGAGAGAATTGGGATTGTTCAGCCTGGAAAAGAGAATTCTTTGGAGTGGTCTACTTGTGGCCTTCCAGTACCTGAAGGGAACCTGCAAGAAAGATGGAGAGTCTAGGACTGAAAAGAATTTGACAATATCTTAAGGGTTCCCAAATCAGACAAAAATCTTAGGTCTGTAATTCCCTTTACTGGTCCAGACAGAAGAGGATAGATAAAATTTTAAAATACAGATGTGAGTATTAAATGTGACATTGACCTTGAGCTATAGAATAAACTTTGCATCGTGAGAGATCTGGTGTACTTTGTACTTTATTAACATATATCTGTAAACACTATGGGGTCTTGATTGATCTTTGGTATCTAAACATTACATCATAATTAACAACAAATCCAGAAATATATTATAAATACATGAAATAATAGTACATTAACCTAAAGAACAGCAATAAATTGCAACGCTTAGCATAAACTTGAAAACCACTAATGGGCCACTGTGCAGTTTGTTTATATTCTGAGCAGTCGAGAACTCGGCGTAATGTACAGGAACGTGGTGGGGAACAGCACAGCCCAGGGCATAATTTATAGGGGTTTATTCATGGACACAGCTGATTTTTTGAAGTCATTTCTGAGACTGCCACAATGAGCATTGTCCTTTCAGCCTGGGCCATGCCTTCTTCCAGTTCTCCTGGAGAGTTACGTGCTCCTGCGTGTTGCACAGATGGATTTGTGCTGGTTCAATGTGAGGGTGTTTAATTCATGCCCTTGGAATTGGAAATATTCTCTGAATCACCTCCTTGAAGGGCCTGTGGTTCTGCTGCTCCTCGTGTGTCTGTGAAAGACAGATGAGGCCATGTTTGACACCAGTGAGCAATAGGTGAATCACGTGTAACAGCAGATCCCAAAATACTCTTTGTCACTGCTGAGTAGGGTTTCATAGCCCTGTTCCTATAAATCTTAATTCATTGCACTCTCCTCTGTCAACACTTTTTTCCATGTTATTACTGAGCATTAAGCCCCTTCTGCCTCTGTGGTTTCAGCCGTGCTTTAGGCAGTCATGGCCTCGATGCCCACTCTGGCTGCAGAGGGTGTTTGTGAGCGCTGTTTTAAAGAGAGCATTTGGGATTACGGAGTTCCTCACTTTCTTCCTGTAGCTCAGGAATACTTTTTTACTGTGTAATGTTTACACTGAGGAAAAAAACATCCTGCAGTGATTGTTTCCCAGTCTCCTGGCTGGGCTTGTCATTTGCCAGGGCTGTTGTGTGTAGTTTTTGAAACAACATAACCCTGAGGGTGCCAACTGGAAACTGAGTATTAAAGTAGAAACACACATTTCTGTTACACGGTACAGTGAGATGGGATTTTTTTCTCTGTCATCTCATAGGTCTGTTGTAACTGAAAGTGGCAGTTTCTACACAGTTCCTGTGTTTGGTTTTGACCAGTGGAATGTGGCAGTTTAACAGCAAGTACTGAAATACTCTTGGTGCCATTGTTTTCCCCTGACTCCTCGCTTCGGGGTATTTTTTATTTTTGAGCCCTTATTAATCCCTGTGGGGTCTCTAATCCTTTCTGAGCAATCTGTTAAGGTGAAACACTTCGTGAGCAGACTCGGAGCTCTGAGTGCTGTGACTGCAGGTCAGTCAGAGCTGGTTACTGGAAGTGCCCGAGCTGTCAGGTTTTGGGGAGCTCGTTTGGGGATGTCACCGGGATTGAAAGGAGCAGGTGTGTAGCGCTGGGTTTTAGTTTATCTCTCTAATGTTGATGAAGCATTTTGTATCGTGACAGTCTGTCAACCAAATATCTTGTCACAAGTCACAAGACTTAAATCCTTTTTTTATCTCCGAGGCTTCAGGGCTCCGTTGGAAACTTGCACTTTGATGAATACTTTGCTGCTTTTGTCTGGAATAGCTGGAGTGCATTTCTGGAATATTTGTCAAGATTTTATCAGTGTTTACTCCAATTTGAGTACCTAGTGTATTGTAAAACTGGCTTCACTGGAATCTTAAAGAATTTTATTTAGTTTTTGCTGTTTAATAATATAATGAAAACTAATCCTTCGTCTATATGTTTGTTTGCCGTGGTAAATCCCACTTGCGTCCATGGTTCCTTTTAGTCAGCTTTTACCTTTAAAAACATTTTTGGAAGAATTGTTTTAGGACTTTTTTTTCTCTACGATAAATCATTTTAACCTCGACTACTTGTTTTCTTGAGTTGTCTGCCAGGACGGGCTTGGAAACAAACTTTAATCTCTCTTTTAAAGCATTCCTTCAGCAACAAGAATTTGCTTTCCATCAAAGCATTGTGTAAAGCACACTTAAAAGAGAATTAAATCCTTCTGGACTTCATATCTGAGATCTATGCAAGGAGTAACTGTAGTGGAAAATGTTTAACTGTATTTTTATATTTGCTTCAAAACTGACCATTTTAAGCTAAAATAAGACTTGTGCCAGGATTTGTCAAAATCAGGCCTAGTAGTGAAATCTCTCTCTTCTCTTCTCATCCCTCCCCTTCACCCTTTTTGGGCAATCTCTAAAGATTAAACAAGCAAATACAAAACATGTAATTGAAACAATTTCCCAGCTCTTTTTAGAACCAAATTCTATTTGAAAACGACACCAAAATCTTGTGGCTTTCGGCAGCACTTTGCAGCATGGTTTGTTTTCACAATCTCAGAATATTTTGAAAAGTACACAAAATTTGGAACTGTGAGTTACAGTGCAGCTTATAATATACACTGAACACTAAGTTCATCGATAAATGCACCAAAATTCAAGGTGTTCCCTAAAGGTGAGGGATTTTTTTCTCATTTTTGTGTTTAAGACATGAGCTCTGTGTTGGAGGTGCGCACTCGGTGACTCTATTCCCGCGTGACCCCTGTTTTCCAGGTACAGGATATCTCCTTCAGCCACGACTGCCGCTGGGTGGTGGTCAGCACGCTCCGAGGCACTTCCCATGTTTTCCCCATCAATCCCTACGGAGGCCAGCCCTGTGTGAGGACCCACATGTCCCCACGGGTGGTCAATCGCATGAGCCGCTTCCAGAAGAGCGCGGGGCTGGAGGAGATCGAGCAGGAGCTGACGTCGAAGCAGGGAGGACGCTGCAGCCCCGTGCCCGGCCTGTCAAGCAGCCCCTCTGGCTCACCTCTCCATGGTAAATCCACTTTTTTCCTTTCTTTCCATCGTGAAGAAACTATGAATTTCATAAAATATTTGTGCAAAAACGTGTGATGTATGCAGATACTGCAGGAATGAGCCAAGGTGGAAACACTTCAGAAAGACAAGTCTTGCAGCTTACTTGAGTAAACGATGCTGTCACGGGTGTGTTAATAATTTCCACTCTAAACTGAAAGTTTGGAGGTCTTTAGGTTTCAAGTTTTGTTTCCATCTAGCACACAGTCAGTAAACTGGTCTATATTCAAAGAATTTTGTTGCCTGAAATTCTCATTGCTCGTCGGCCTTGATGAGCATGAAGCACATTTGGATATCTACAATAAGTACTACTCAAGGAGAAATGTGGGAACAAGGCAGTGGGAAGCTGATGGCACAGATTCTTGTCCACTCTTTTTGTGTGTGTGGGAACAATGTGACAAATAATGTGCAAAGTTAAAAAGTCTGTATGAACTGAACTGTCCATCCTGCTCTTGTAATGGACATGCTTTGGAGAAACTCAAAGGATGTGAAGGGGAGCCTCAAAAAATGTTCAAAAATTATCAATGTCACAGCTTTTCCAGTTTTGTCTTTTCTTTCAGCCCTCCTCTTTCGTGAGGTCTGTGCTAGAAGCTGTTTTGTTTGCATGCAGGATTTGCTGCTTCCTTATGGCTCCTTTCTGTTAGGAGTAAGTCACAAGTTCCGTGGAAGTGGAAGTTTGAATAGCAGTTTGTTTGGGGTAGCCACCCTTTTCCAGTCTGAGAGTATTAAAAATGGTCAGGAACAGTCCCTCTTCCCTAATTATGAGCAGGATTAGGAGCGCTTGTGAAAGCCCAACTCTGTGCTGGGCTTGCTGCTATAGAGAGAACCTTTGTGGCATTTCTGAATCAAAGGAACTGCTTTATGACTTGGTGATTATTAAGGGAACCAGACTTGTCTCAGAAGCAGCCTCTGTATTTTCGCCTTTCTTTGGACTTCTCTGAACAAAGGTTTGTGCGTGGCTGTTCTGGAGCCATCCTCTTCTGCCTGGAGCCACTGGAAGGCACCCAAAACGTGCTCTGAACTTTCTTCCTCCTTGGAGACAGTTGTGTATCTGCCATTTTGCTTCCTCTCATCTCTGTACAGCAGCTGAGCCTGAAACAGGCTGGGGAGTGCTCTAAAGGTTTGCTATGGCACATCCAACCCCTTTTAACTGTGGACATCATGGCGAGGGGAGGAAGGAGCTGTCAATTTGTGTGGCTCTCACCCAGCCAATTCTATTTTCTGTCAAGGGAAATAGCAGTAAGTCATTGCCTTTACAGCACTCTGAGGTACATTTGAAGTTTTGAATAGATTTGACACTTTTAAAAAAGAAGAATCAGCAGTTTCAGGATGCTCAGTGGTGGAGGTAGGAGACAGGCATGCATGGACGAGCTACTGAGAGAGAAGGAGCAGCTTTTAGGGCAGTGTCTCAAGAGTTCTGAGGCTTCAGTTTGCAAATGTCTGTCTTAAAAGATAATAAATCAGATTTCTTTTCAAGATCTCTGTGCAGTCATCACTGCTGGAAAATTAGCTCTGTTTAAACAATCAGCTCCAGTGGAAGTCTGCACATGGGTGCTGAGAATTAAGGCAGGAAGGTGACTTCGATTCCTGGAGGACTTCACACAGTGCTCATCACTTCCTCGGTGCAGAAGTTGGACACATGCTATAACTGTGTGTTGGTAACTTGCAAAACTTCTTATGAACATTTTCCATGAGAAATCTGTGGGGACTGTGTACAGGAGTTAGCAGAGATATCTTTAAAAAATTAGGAAAAAAGATAAAATAGTTTTGTTTGAAAGAGTCCATTTGGTAAAATACTGTAATATTTTCAGTAATTTTATTGCTGCTTTTTCATTTCAGTAACCTTTCAGTTCCCCTGGCTGAAGGCAGGCAGGATATTGAACCCTATTCTAAGCTTTTTATAAAAAGCCATTTATCATCAACTTGTAAAAAAACCCTGAAGTTCAGAGCGACTTTCAGCAGAGGGATTGTGTGTGTGTGTGTGGCAGCAGGATTAGCCAGAGACCGATGATTATTTTAATTTGTGAGCTAAGATGTGTTTACTCAGATTGTAACAGCTCCTTACCATATTGTAATGTTAAATTATTGTTGTTTGGAGGAGTCACGGCAGTCTGGTGACAGAAGTGTAAACGAGTACTCGAAACAGAAAAGAGCAGTTCTGGGTTTAATTCTTTGCTTTTCTTCCAACTCGCCCTGCAGCCCTTGGTGAATTTTATTCAGCGGGGTTTGTCTGTCAGCTTTCTGCTGTGTGACAACAGTAATAATCTCTGTGTCCCCCGTGCGTGGAATGACTTTAATTTTGTAGCTTTCTTCAAGAAGAATAACCGTTATGTTCCTTAATCACCCCTCCAAGTGCAGCCGATTATAATGGAAATAAAGCCAAAGCCCGTGTCCTGGAGAGCACCCTTGCTCTGGGACAAGGTGTTGATTAAGTGACTGGTTCAGAGAAGCTTGTGGCAAACTGGAGGATTTTTCTGTGTGGGGTCATGTCATCACGATTTTCCTCTTACATCTTTTCCAATCTAGAAAATTTTCAGTAAACCCTAAGTTTAAAAAAACCCCTGCTGTTTTATCCTTCTGCTGATATTCCTTTTGCATTACAAAATTGCTACAACCTTAGGCCAAAAGACTGCACTGGCTTATCTTCCCTTTTGATTAGCGATTGTAACTTATTGATGGTAACTGGTGATTAGCTTTTGTTCTTGTAAATATTTTCAGAGTTCGGGCTCTGTCATATTTTTCTCACTTGCTTTTTGCCTCCTGGTTTCAAAATGAAACTGTTTGCTGTGTATATAGTAGCAAGGCAATCTATTTACATGGTGTTGGAGCACCCCAGGACTGTTTACCCACACAATGTCAGCCTTTACTGGGGGTAGGGATGATTTCATCTCCAAATGAATCATTGTTTGGCTTTGTTCTTTTCAGCAGAATGAAGTAAACTGTTAAATAGAGGATGATAAAGAGAGATTTCCTTTGCACCTTTTATAGCCGGCAGAGATTTTGTTTGGGCTGTTCTGTCTGTTAATCCAGCGAGGTTGTATTTTTGTCATTCCCTTGGATTGCCAGAGTGTGTTGTCAGGAATATCTGAGTTATGTTGGGATCCTTTTATGGGCTTTTACTATTATAAGGCTATTACAACATCGGTTGGTTGTTGGGGTGAACATTAGGGTGAAATACGGCCTTAGGTGACCATTTTACTCGTATAAAATTGGGTTTATGGTCCTTACCTGTCTCACAGGTACACCATAAGGATTAAGGGGTGAGTAGTTAAAGCAGAACTATGTCCTTGGTGCAAACATCTTGTTCTCTTCAGGACACCAGCATGTGAACAGCAAGGAGTATTTAGCTGTAAAAATGTAATGCTTTACTTGGAAGGTTGAAAACTACATATAACTCCAATTATTTTAATTCTGCAAATTAAAATGTACAGAATGCTAGTAATTCTTGCACCACCAGTAAGTGAAATAAAGTCTGTAGCTCTGGTCACAGGTTTTCTCTGTTGTTGGCTACAGGAATTTCTAGTACCAGAACAAATAATAATCCAGTAAATTAACATTGGATCTACAGCTACACATCCACACCTACTAAAAATATTCCATAATAATATGATACTCTCTATATTTGTCTTGCATTTCATTGGGGATTGAAGTATTTATTTATTTGCCAAAAAACTGTTCATAGTATGCTGTGGTTCTGTTTCACATTTAATACCGATGCTGAGATGGAGTATATAAATTTAGAATTACGAAAAAACCATGTTATTCTTGATACAGAGCATTCAGGCTTGTATTTATCTCTTTATAAATATTTTAGTATGGCACGTTTTTCATTGCAAAATCTTTTCTAAGTTTAAAAATCAGAAGGTTTTCTCTCCCTTTTCCTTCATTTGTCACAATCGCAACATGATTTAAATACAAGCATAAAACTGGAAGTTTGATAAACATGCAGCCTGAGATGCTTTACATATTTTCACGTTACTTTTCACTATTTCCCAGAGTGAAACTCCTTTTACTAGAAGAATTCTTATGGGAAAGCAGAGTTGAAAGGACTGACATCATCAGCCCTTCCTGAAAAACAGATTGGTTTCCTTTAAGTAACACTCACTTAAGAAACCACCTATTTAGAGAGAGGCAGACAAAAATAGTTTCAAAGAAAATTAACTGTATAATAACTTAAAGCACTGGAGGGCAGTTCCGTAACGGAATTTAACACGAAACGCTGTGAACACGAGCTGAAAACAGTTCTTGGAAAACTCTCTATTAACTTTAATTTTTCTCTTTGTAGCGTATCACGATAGAAAGAAACAGTTTGCGTGGAAACAGCAAAGCAAGCTGCAGCATCGCCCCGCGTTGTTTTAACGTGCTTTTCACATTTCTATCTGTGTCATTGTCGTGTTTCTCCACAGCGTCACACCCGGCTCCTTTTTTATTTAAGCGTCGTTTCAGATAATTTGAAGTAATTCCTTTTGCAGCTCCGTTTTTTAGCGCAGGTTTCGTCCCGGCCGCGCCGGCTCCCTCAGCGCTCCCGCCTCTGCCCGCCGCGGCCTGCAGGGGGCGCCCTCCCCCCGGCCATGGCGCCTCAGGCGGGGCCGGCCCCGAGCGGGACCTGGCGTGGAAGTAACACGGACAAATGGTGGCGGTGAGGATAAAACCCTCTCTTTCCCACCGGTGCGGACACTGAGCTGCTCCTATAAGCATCATCAATATTAATTTATTTGCAAATATAGAACCTCTGCATTCGCTGTGCCGCCTGAAGCACCGAGCGACTCTCTTCACGCCCTCACCTGAAGTTTCTCTTCACACCCTCACCTGAAGTTTCTCTTCACAGTTTTAAGGCAGTTGGGAAAAAAACCAAAATTAATTTCCCTGGTGAGAATTTTCTGCTAGTGACTTTTAGAGACCATTCTGTGATTCTGTGCTGATTCTTTCTTTCTGGAGCAGTCTCCCAGTGGTGGCGATGGAAATGCCCAGAGCAAGCCCAGGTCCCACACGTAGGGCTGGGAGTAGAGGTGGGAAGGGCTGGAATTACCAGTTTGGGAACTGGTCAGCATCTTACTGGGTCTAAGAGAGCTGTGTTTAGTGTGTTTTAGCTGCCTTTTCTTCCCCCCCTCCATTTTTTTGTAATGGGTAGGGAATCAGTGGAGTGAAAGAAGTGGGTGGTGTATTTTGGATAGTTTCTGAAAGTGGAAGGAAAAGACCCATTCCCTTCAGATAAGTAGGGAAGTAGACTGATAAATTTTGTCACAAGGGAAGTTCGTGTCTGTACATCAAGTATTTCAGAAGCAGGTTTTTGTAAACAGCATAGATCAAAGACTGAGGCAAATACATTTGAAAGAGAAGTTTCAAATATTCAAATTTTCAAATATTCAAATATACATTTGAAAGAGAAGTTTCAAGTATTCTGGATAGATTGAAAATTGAAGGAGATGGACATCAGAAGGGAATTGCAGCTCTTGAGATACGGAGTGTAAAGCTCTATGACTGAGTGATTTAGCACAGAAAAGGCTGTAGCAGTGGTCAAAGCAAACTTTTGGAAAGGCTGTGGGTAGACAGGCAGAGGGGAAGCAATCAGCAGTGCACAGGAGACCACGGTGGCAGAGATGGATCACGAGGTGAAGGGGAAGGCAGAGAGGAGTGGGATTACCACAGATGTGAGCATCCCACTGAAGTTTTCCTGTCAAAATGGATGATTTCAGTCTTGGTAACATCAAATGGAAGGAAATTTTGAGAGGGTCAAGTGCTGATGTGTCAGAGTCAGGTACTGAGGGAGTCCAAGAAGTGGTAACCGGAATTTTAAGTGTTTATCTGAAAATGACTTAATGAATGACAGTTTGGAATTTTATGGTTATTTCAATTGTTCCTTCGATTACTCCCTCTTAGTTTACAGTAAGCTCATGTTTTTCCATCCACAAATCTCCCCACCTAACCAGGTACATAAAAGACAGGCTGGTGCATTTCCTTCTCATACCCTGCAAGTAGTAACAGCATCCTGCAGCTGATGCAGCGCTTTGATCGGGTTTTGCAGTTGCCAATTGGAAATTGATAAATAACGATATTAATGATCTATGAGAAAGAACATGCTCGACTTTATGTCTTCTCAGTGTGGTTTATGTGTAAGTGCAGAGGGTTAGGTGCACTTGTGTACAGCTGAAATGAGTGTGATCAGCATAAAAACTCATCACGTAGGATTGAGCTTTGGAGTAACAGTCGAGCTGTAAAGAGTTGGTCATGGAAGGAATGATGCAGGAAGGATTCTCTGCATGGTTCATGTCCAAAGCACAAAGGGGAAAGACTGGAATTAGGTCAGGAGAAGAGTGAACTAGCACAGGGGAGACATTGCAGTCCAGACATTTGTTGGTGGGTCAAGGAATGTAAGTGGTTCAAGGGAGCTGCCATCAGTGAAATGACAAAAAGTAACTTTGCTCACCTGATACAAGCCTGTAATATGTTGGATCAGAAGGTGAGAAAGTAGAATCTAGAGTTTTTCAAGAGACGGTATCAGCTGAAGGAGGAGGTTTAAGTATGGAGGGTGTTGCATGACAAGGGAGGTTTGGCATGAAGGAAGGTGAAAGCATGTGAAGCTCCGTGCTGGTAACCAACGAGGGGAAGGAATGGGACAAGAGCTGGTGGGAACAATCATTTTATCTGATGGATGTGCTGAGTTCAAGACCAAACACTTCTGCTTCCCCTGGCAGTGGGTATTCTGGGAATCCAGGGCTGCTCCCTCGTGTCTGCAGCCTGAATGACTCCCTGTCTATGTGATTGGTGATGGATTATGCAGTAAATGGGTGTCACCCTTGTTGCCCTCTTTTTTTTTCAAGTTTATTATTCTTAAGTAAGGCATTTAATCAACTGTGCATCTTTGGTAGCCTGAAAAATGTAAACACTTTATGGAAAGAGACGTAAGCATTAAGATTAGAAATAAAATATACTTCTATTTTTTAAAAGGTTTATCTTTACCCTTAAATATGCTGATTGAGCTTATTCTTTTTCACTTAGTCCTTGTGGGCTGTTAAAATCAGTTGCTTTTTCCCATCTCAAGGAAATGCATCTTTGACACTTCTCATGACCTGAGTCACGATGCTGTCACGGAGCCAGAAAACATCCTCAGCGGTCATGGGTAAAAGAGCAGAGCTGCCGAGGGTGTGTGGTGGGTGCAAGAGGGACAGATTGCTATGGTTTGCTTCAGTTCCTACTCTATGGGTGTTTCAGACAAGCCATTTGTTATAATTACCCATGGATATTATTATCAACTTCTCAAATGCAGTGGTTCTCAAGGCACTTTTTTTTTTCCACATAATTCAGGATAAATCCCATGTATTCAACCCAAATTGAATTCCGATGCTAAAATATTTGTTCTTATGGTTGTAACTGGAGGGAAAATAAGGCAGAGATAGAAAAGTGGGGATAAAAAAATCACAGATGTACTGACATGTAGTTTATCACCAATATTAAATTGTAGTAAGCTCAGCCCTTTGTCTAAGGGGCTGCCATTAAACTCCCTGTCTCCTCACAAAACACATCTGCACAGAGATGTCCTTCAGAAATTCCCAGCCCAGTTCATTTTGCAGTTTCTAAGACAGGCTGATCAGTTTTTCTGACTCTCCTGTCCCAATACAAAAAAAAAAAGATTTCATAAAAGTTGTTTTATTCTGTATCATTTGGAAGAGAAGTCTGAGACACCGAAATTTTCCAAAGTTTACAATGCTGAAGCGTCTCGGGGTCGTCCCTGAAAGAAGGCTTTGAATTGAAAACTGTGCTGATCTGAATTATGATGGATGGACACGACAAGGGGCAGCCATAGCGCATTCTTGTTTTCTCAAGCGCTTCATCATTCACCAGCAGACAGTGTTAGCAAAATTCCCATGTGCAAGAAATCGGAGCAGCGGAGTCTCTGCGCAGCGCCCGGAGGCTGCCTGCTCGATAACCTCATTAGTGCCGTGTTAGTCTGAGCTCACAGAGTCCTGTCCTCTGAAGAGTTTGCAAACTCCAGTCCAGTGCTGTGGTAGCCACAGCCTCTGGCCCAGAGCTGGCTTGCAGCCACATGGTGGGGAGGATGGTACTGCTCCTTCTTGTCTGCTTGCAAAATACTCCTCAGCTGCACCCCTAGTAGTTACAAGAGACTAGTCCTGCACTCTGCCCATCTGTGGAGAGCTGGAGGTGGAGGATCTGTTTCAATGAGGATGGACTTGTCCCTGGCTGGGCCTGGCCTGTGCTGGAGATGACCCAGCCAAGGCTGGCCAGTTGGGCTGACTGGGCTGGTAACACCACCAGGAACAGCCCCGGCTGAAGCGCTGCCACCACTGACTGCACAAGGCCTGGAGCCAACAGCTGGCAAACCAGTTTGGTGGGGTTTATTTCGAGTTTTGCCCAAACATAGACTTGAGCCTTGCACCAACAGTATTTTTAGTTAGATAAGTCCTGAAAGATGATTATTATGCCGGACTTGTGTGTGTGGTGGTGGAGGGGTTGTTTTCTAAGGAAATGCCACAAGACACCTTTATTGTGCACCTCTTTGAGCAGTTTTAGCACAACAAACCAGTGTAGGTACAAAGTGGGGAGGCAAAACAGCAAGGGAAGAAGCAGATATTTGTGTCAGATTTTCAGGGAGTTATTCCTTGCACAAGGCAGTTGACACTGTGGGTGTCCTCACAGTTAATGTGAGGAGTGCTGTGGGGCCCATGACATTGTCACTGTTTTGGCAGAATGGTTGCCTCTCCCTTTTGATTCCTCTGGACTGTCAAAGTAATTTCTTTTCCATACAGAAAAGAAAAAATGCACATGGAAATAGGAGAAATGACCAGCTGTAGATCACTAATTGTATAAGTGAATGATAAGTTCAAATCTAAGGTAGAGCTAGAGGTTGGGACTGTTCTTCCATGATCAATCTTTGGCCAGGTAGAGGCACAGGCAGCAAAGGGGTCATGGGAGTCCCTTCTCTGCCGAGTACAAGAGGAGGTTATTGGGTATCAGTGACTGGGACACTTCATAACTGAGGGACAGAATTTCTGAAACTGAAGATAACAGAAGAACTCCAGAAGGAGGAAAGGACTGTTGTGGGGCCACATTCAGATTTTGAGTGGATGATGCTGAAGTTCAAGGAGCTCGGGTGAGAGGGCAGGGGACTCTGTCCCAGCAGCGACTGAGACACTTGGGCTGGCGCTTACGCTCTCGGCAGAGCACTCTGACTTAGGGGCTGTCACTGTCACATGCCTGGCCTGGATGCAAACAGAGAGCAAGCTCTGCTTTCTTAGGATGATCGTGAGATTTAGTGCAGCTGTGTTTCCAAAGGTTCCATATCAAATGGATTTAAATGTTACAAAAACAGCCATCTACATGATTTGCTCCCATCCTTTCCAATGGAGTCATTTTAGTGATAGGTTTAGCTCTGGGTAGTGTGTACACACGCAGTAGCTAAGACATAATATTCCTCCTTTAATGGGTCTAATTGTACTGGAAATATTGAGGGTTAGGGTGTGAAATGAGTTTAAATTTGATAGGACACAATTCAAGGAAATGGCAATGTAACTTTAATTGAGAGGCGATCGTTAGCTAAAATAATTCATTTCCTGGCTTTTTCTAGGAAAATGTCTAACATTTTACGAAGAAAGATAACACATGTTGGACTGAATAAAACAAAACATGAAAGAAAAAGCCCACTTTGGCAGTAATTGGGGCTCGTGGTGCTGGGTGTGTTTCCCGGGCCGTTGCTGAGTTTGTCTGTCAGGCTCTTCCAAGGACTCCGGGAGCCAGCATTGCTTCCGCTGGGTTCTCTGCTCGGGTCACAAGGCAGCGTTTCTCACCAGGGCGCTGCTGTTTCCCCTTCCGACTGTAGTAGATTACAGATTATACTGGAACATGTCTGAGGAAAAGGTCAGAAACGAGGGTGAAAGTCTTGGAACTGAAGCTGGGAAGCTTTCCATTCTCATCCGGGAAACTTTTTGTATTGAATAAAAAGCAAAGCAAAATAAACCACCACATCCATGACACTTCTGGTTTTCCTGCCATTTTTTGCCTGCCAGTTAGAAAGGATTTTATTTCCCTTGCATTATACAATTAGGGAACGTTTAGCTGAGGAATCCTCAGTGTTACACTAAACAGAAATAATGGCCAAACATGGTTCATTTTCCTGTAACTTGGCCTCCACATGATTGCATAGCCCGGAGTTACTGCGTTTTTATTTACCAAATTATAGATGTTTATATGTAGTGTTAATGTCAGTAGACTACGTGGTACCCTTTGAAATGGAGTCTGTTAAATACTGGAAGATATAAAAGCTAATCAAGTGGGGTTTGAATTTTAATGACACTGCATTACTACGCTGTTTGTATTGGAGTAATGGAAGAAAAATGGAAAAAATCAACATAGAAGCATTTTATTATAAGGCTGAGAGGTGCTTGATACCACTTTAGTTTTTCAAATAGAGTGTACAGAGAAACTAAAATCCTTCTGATCATTACTTTCCTACCAGAAAAAATTGTCTGGGCCAAGTCCTCTTTGCTTTGCTCTCTGACAGAGTGGAGTTTCTTTACACCAAAAAAAATCCTGCAGTACTTGGAGACATGTCATACACATGCTGGAATTTAATGGGTAAAAGGGTTTAATTTCAGTTTGGTGCTAATTTGGTGTTTGCATCCCATAGGTGTGAGGGTGTAGTTTTGGTTTGAAGCTTGGCTGTGATTTAGGAGTTCCATTTCCATGCACGGGTGGGATCTCGGGTGCTGATAGATCCAAACTCGGTTGAAATCAGATAAGAAGTGATTTGGTTGCATTCATGTGGGACTGTGTGTGGAGTAAAGAGCAGAGAAACGGGGGCTGCATCCACATCATCCTTTCAGGATCCCATGAAGTGTTTTTGCCACACTGTGTTGCTGCTGAATGCCATCCTTGGGGCTGGGGAATGTCCCTGCCAAGCTGCATTTGGATGGATAATTGTGTCATTAGTAGTGCCAAAAATCAGGGTGTTTCTCCTCCTCTCTCCTCAGAGATGATCTCTGACAGCAGTGCCCTCAAGTGCTCTGCTCAAACGCTGACCAATTTGAAATCTGGCCTGAATTCATCAAGGCTCTTAGTTGATCAGAAGAGGACACGTAACTGTATTAATTGCTTTCAGTTGATTGATTGCTTTTTGAACAGTGTTAGAAGCTCGCAAGCCTTGAACGTTTTCCCCTTCATGTAGCTTTCCTTTCTTACCCAAAAATACAGTTTGAAAACGTAAAAAAGTGTGATTTGATCAAATGTTTACATCTCACATTCAGGCCTAAAGAGTAACTTAGAGGTTTAACATTGATTGCAAATAAAAGAATCATAAGTACAATTTTAGCTGTTGATAAATTGCCATTGCAGTGGTGGAGGTGTGTGGAGAGCTGAGGGTGTCTCTGCCCAGGGTTGAGGAGGGAAGTGGGACCACGAGCCTGTCCGGCCATACCTGGGAGCTGCTCCTGATGGCTTTTCCACAGACGTCCAGCTTTGTCAAAAACCACTAAATCTTGTGAAGTTTATTTTCCTTATAGCATCTGTGTTTTATAATGGTGCTTTTAATTTGTTTTTTCTTTGTCTGCTGGGATTTCTTTTGTCCGGCCCTTTCAGGCCTCCCTTTTTTCCTCGGTGGAAGCGAGTCTGTTACTGATGGCCGCTTTGGGAATACAGCTCGGCCCGGCCGGCCCGGCAGCCGCTCCCTCCCTCCGACAACAAAGCCTATTGTTGTTTTCTTTCTTCACTTTTATCCTCAACTTCATCCATTTTTCCTTTGAGTGTCAGAGGAATAAAATGTCTGGAAAAGCGTGGCTCAGGTTTTGGGGGGATGAGATGCTGGTGGTTTTGCAGACCCTCAGCAAACAGGTTCAGAACCACGGATTGGGCTGTCCGTGTCTCAGTAGGCAGCATTTACCCAACATAAGGCTGCGCTTGCAAATAAACTTGTCAGGCTCCAGAGCCACGGCATCCTCAGCTTTTTGAAAGTCCCTTAGTAAAATTAGTAAGAGATTTACCAGCCTAGACTGGCTTTAATGTATTCCATGCACATCTCTGATATGAAAATCTCCTCTATGGCAGCCCATGAAAAGAGAAATTCTTGACCCTATGCCTTGCACGGGGTCCTGAGGGCTCTGGGTGATTACCAAGGGAAAGTGCCTCCTTCCTTGGGATGCTCCACTGGAAATGATCCTTGAGAGTGCTGTTTGCCATGGAGTTGTGGTGGTGATGATTGATTGCAATAAAAGTATTCCTGGAGTAGTCAGTAGGATGTGATCACTGTGCGAGTCTACAGCCAGTTACAGTTAAATGCACTGTCCACATGTCAGGAGGTAACTTGAGTTCAGCATTCTGCTGGATGAAAAATATTGGATATTTCTACCCGACTTAAACTTTGGCTTATTTGTTGCTTGTCCTTTGACAGTGAATCAACAATGGCTTGAGCTGTAGGAATAATGTTGATGCTTGACTGCATTCTTTGTGCTCTTTTGGCCCAGTCCAATAGCCCTGTGCACACACAACTCCTGTTTGCTGCAGGAGTTTCCTACTTGGAATGGCTGGAGGAATGGAAGGGTAATTTTTGGGATTCCTGGATGGGTACAGCAGCACACCAGAAAATTAGGGGGTTTTCTTTAACCTTAATCGTCCCCACCATCTTAATATTATTGTAGTCAGGTTTTCAAGAACAACTTTTCTGTCAGAAATAATTTCTCTTCTCTTTGTAGCATTCCCACTTTAAATTTTGGACTGGTATCACTTTTAATTATGTTTTTTGCAGTTAAGCAACTGACTGTTGCAGCAGAAAATGCAGGTTGGCAGGCAGTGGTTATTGTGACATATGTTTGGTATTTACAGCTTTTGCATTTGTCACAGCAGAATTTTTTTATCATATTTGTGCTGTGAAGTGCTGAGCATTATGAGGTCTGGTTTAGTTAATTTTTTATTGAGGTTTGTATACATCAGATTAAGCTATACTTCCAAATACAGAGTTACAAATTAAATGCTTGACCTCCTGAATGTTTTTTTTGGTTTCTTTCTCAAAGAAGAATCATATTTTAGTCCCTTTCAGAATCTCTTTTACATATGTTCATTCTCTCTTTATAGTTTAGTACTTTTTTTTTTGTTAATTGTGTTTTCTTCTACGTGAGCCTAAGAATTTGTAAAATGTTGTACAATTAATAAAAAGCTCTGAAGGGATGAGTTTTTCCTGCAGATTACTGGGTATCCCTCACTGCTCTGGGATTCCTCAACTTGTAAGGAAGCAAAAAGCTCATCCTTGTGTAGGAAGGGCGCCTGTAAATGCCTCATTTCTCTGCATGCAAATATTCCATTGAAGGTTTTGCATATGGAAAACCACATGAAGTTGGGAGCAGAGGGCACTGAGACATTAAATGTGCCTTGGGAGGGGAGAGGGAGCTGTTGGAACAGCTTTGGATCAGTAGTTCAGAGTTAATCATTATATTCTGAACAAGTGAAAACCAAATTACAGACATTTGGAGTCCCCTCTGTAGATACTGTGGGTGTTTGCTGTGCCCATGTGGATCCAGGGGAATATGGGAGAGGAAGCACTTCCCGACAGGCCCTGGCTGCAGCAACAGTAACTAATTAGACAATAATGCACAAAACTGTTCATACGCCTTCCTGCAAGAACCAAAACTGCATTATTAAACTAATCTTAAAAAAAATTAATTGCATCTCAGTCGTATTTAAAACTGAGTTGGGTTATTTTTGCTTTTTCCCTTTTCTTTGTATTCCAAGTTGGTGCAGGAAGATTGCTATTAATGAAATCTGCTCTCTGGGAACTTCAATAGGCTTGTTCTTCATTAAAGCCTTGCTGTTTCTCTTGAAACGTATTGATGGATGCTCAGGCCAGATACTCATCACAAAATACACTTTGTAATTTCATCATTTCTGTTATTGTGCTTCTCTGAGGCGCAGAGGGCTGGGGACTTTGCAGAAAACCCCAAATAAAACCCCCAAGCTTACAGTTATATAGTATTAAAAGAAAGGTGAAGGAAGCATTGAGTGTCTTTAGGATGATGAGACATTCATTAAGATTTTTCCGCCTTCCTTTTCCTATTTTCAGTCCATCTGAAGTACCATTAAAGCTTTTCAGGCAGCTTCCTGTGAGAAACCCTTTGCTGTGCTGTTTTTCTTCCTTGAAAAAAGGTGGCTGCTCTTGAGGCAGATTGTATGGATTTGGCCTGGGATTTGTATAATATCTGTGTAGAATGCATCGGTTGTTTAGGAACCTAATTCCCAATATGGTTCCCTTTTGATTAAGAACAAAGCCAGCGTTTCACAGCATTATAGGAACACAGAAAAACAAGTTAATGATCTAAACCTTTTAATTCATGGTTGCTTGTCTATTTAAAGTACTTTTGATTCTGCTATAAACAGACTGGCCCCTTTTTTTGTTTAACTTCTTTCTTTGGTTTCTTCACATTTCTTTCTTTACTGTCCATGAAATTTGGAGCTAGTTTCCTTTTCCAACTGAAGAATGAAAGGTTGTGACTACAGAGTGATACAGCGGGTAAGAAAGCGTATCCAAACTGGGCGTCCATCCAGCACAGACTCTTTGAAACCAGCTAAATTTAGGGCTGTTGAGGGTTTTTTTGTTATGTTTTCCCTTTCCTTTTTTTCAGTACCTATGTTTCGTTTTCTTCTTTTTGAATGAATATGAATTTTGTTACTTTTTTGATACTTTTTTGATTTTTACATATAGTTTGGCGGGGCTTTATGTGACACAGTTACTTGATATTTTCCTCCAGCCGTAGTTCTGCAGATGATTATTCTGCGTGTCTTTATCCGTCGAGACAACAAAAGCGACCTTTTCAGGACTTCCAATTACCAACACTGTATGTGGTACTTTAGGAAAATAATTCCCTTCCAAATGCTCCTTTTTTTTTTAAATAGAGAATTGGAATCCAGACCTTGTCCTTCAAATCGAAGTCGAAAACTTTTCAGTGAACAAAACTGCCAGGCAAGCAGCAGCAGCAGGAATAATCTCCCTTGCATGGAAAGGAATCCTTCCTCATCCCCATATATAAAATTATTATTTGATGCTTCCATTGTAATTTATTCTTTATCTGAAATGAAGATTAATTTTTAATTTTTTTTTCTTTTATTACAACAGAAGCTTGTTCTTTCCTTGGTTTTTTTGTTTTTTGTTTTTTTCTTTTTTATCTTATTTCAGGCAGATGCAGAAATGATAAATGAAGAAAAAATTCCAATAATGTACTTTATTCCATCTCTATCCCATGAAGGTAAATTGAACAGCCAAGACACTTACAACAACTTCACAAACAACAATCCCGGGAATCCTCGCCTCCTGCCTCTCCCAAGCCTGACTGTGGTGTTGCCTCTTGCCCAAATCAAGCAGCCAATGACATTAGGGACCATCACCAAACGCACAGGGTAAGTGCCACAAACCTTTCTTACCCTTTATGATTCATGTGGGAACTATTTGTGTTATGAGTGAGAATTAGTTTTATTTCATGTTTTAATTTCAGTGTCTGTGATTTAATGGCAGCAGAAGGGGGGTGGGGGAAAGAGGAGACTGAAAACATCAGATAAATAAATATAACCTGAAAACAAACTGCTGTAAATTCAGGAATATTCATTTGGGTGGGTCAGGAGAAGTTTTCACACCAGGAATTGAAATGAGACATAAGCAGAGCTGTATTCAATCAGAATAAGATACAGTTTTACTTTTTTTTCCCCAAGTTTGTTTATTTTGATTTCCAACCTTTTCAAGCAGAAGCAATTTTTGACCATCAGAACTGGAAAGACAGTAAGCCAGGTTGAGCAGAAAGGCAAAACTTAATCCTGCTGTTTTCTTGACCTTATTTTTCCTCTGTTGCACTGTTCTGGACTGGGTAATTCACGTGTGGATTTCCACTCCAGAGCCAGCTGCACTTTGGTACTTCTCATGTGCCATGATAAAGCACTTCAGAATATTTGTTGGGAAAAGCTCCTCTAAATAGATATATAGTAAGATTTTATGAGCTTCATAAACCATAGCAGTTTTAAATTAAGTGATACTGTCAAACAGTTGACATTTTTCTCTTGCTAAACTTTAAATATTCTTTAATTGCAAGTAAAGCTAGTGGGTGATGATTACATTTTTCCTCTCTCGTTTTCTGGTTCTTTGAATTCTTGAATATTTTCTAGTTAAAAATGTGATTGATCTGTTAGTTTACAGAGGGCTTTTATATTTTTAAGGAAAGTAGATGGAGCATGGCATGTGGTTGGACAAAATGACTGAGAGTCCTCCAGCTTCCTAACCTTCTCCTGCATTTTGGCAAATGCGGGCACTGCCTCCCTTGCTTCAGAGCTTTCTTGCTCAAACGCTGCTCGTGAGGTGAATTTTACCTCGTGTTTCATGGACCGGGAATTATTTTTCAGGCGAGAGCTCATGGATGTTCCCTCTCTCCCTGAGTAATTCCCATATTCTGAGTGTCCAGGACATGCTGTAAAATCCCTCGTTGCTGGGTGCACTGGGTGTGCATGTCAGAGGCTGGGCTGTGCACATGTGTGTCCATTCCTGTCTGTCCAACAATCCTCTCCTGCCCTGGCCGTGAAACGGGAATTTCACGGGGCTTGTTGAGCCGGATCGCGAACCACGAACACGCAGCCACCCCGAGCACAGAGCCTGCCTGGAGAGAAATTCCTCAGCTTCACAGATAATTGTAAATGGAACTTAGCAAACAGCAAAGAAACAGTTTGAGGGTCACGTTGAGGTTTAGCTTCCTCCACACACACGTTTCAGTTGCTTGTTTTTGCCTTTTTTGTTTTCTGCTCGCAGTTTAAACACAGGTGAAGGAAAAAGATTGTGCTGCTGCTCAGGTGAATTTTGGAAGCACATCCAGGTGTGATCCTGGATGGGGACGGGAAGGGAGGTGGGGTCAGGGGGAGGTTGTCACAGGGCAGGAAGTCACAGTTCCTCAAAGGGGGGAAATACCAAAAACATGGCTTGAAGAATATGGCCAGTGAAGGACAGAAATGTAAATGTGGGCTCCCAGAACTGGAACAGACACTTAGAACCAGGTGGGACACGGCAGAGGAAGAAATCAAAAACTCACCTGGGGGCCTGCCAGGGGAGGTAGGTGATAGGAGCAGTGAGGAGAAGGATTTGGAAAAAAGCTCTTGGTTTACAGTAGTAATTAATGCAGAATTCATTACAAAGATCTCCTTAATGCTGTGGTGATACCAGCAGACCTTTCTAAAATTATTGCAACTGTAATAAGTCTGCAATATTTTATTTAATGTTTTATTCTTAAACATCTAAAACATATTCGGAGTGCTCATAGTTTTCCGGTAAATTATACTATTCACAAACTGTCTCTGTTCCATTTTATGTAATTTTTAAAACTAATTAAATTTAAAATGCTCAGTGAGGCTTATGTAAGGGGGGAAAACAACAGTCATGGGAAATACCCTGCTGTGTAAATAGAGTTTTCATGAATGAGGATCATAATTTTCAGCACAGCCCACGTAGCCTTGTAATGCTAAGCCGAGAGCTTCTTTCATTTGTTCTGCATCCAAAATATTTGATGGAAGTACACAAAATTAACATGAAAAGCTGTTATTTATAAAGCAGGGATTTAAGAGGAATGCCTAGGATCCAAGAAGCCTGGCATGCCTAAAATGACCAAATTGAGACAGCAGCCTTAACTTAAACCTCCAGGGGGCAAAGCGTGTGTTTAACATATTTAACATCTGCCCTCATATTTCTGCAAACACATAGCACTGGAAGTCTGTGCAGTGTAAGATTTCGACAGGACAGGGACCATCTGCCTCGCTGGGAGAAGTGTAGGAGGCATGTATTACTGCAAATGGCAAAAGACAGATGTATTTACACCTACATGGTCAGCACCTCTAAGCACTGCTCCGAGGGAACAAGGCTCTTCCTTGGGAGCAGCTGCTTAACCTTGCAATTGTGCAGCGATCAGAAAAGGAGCCGGGCTCAGGATCACTCGCCTTCCACAGGCGCTGCTCAGCCGCCCTCAAAGATTCCTCTCCCGTGCTCGTGACTCTTAAAGAATTAAAAATCAAATCTGTTGCAGCACATTTCTAAAAGGAAAAAGCGAGGCTCAAATACCGTGTAATCAGAGGGCTGGATTTGTCCGTTTTATTTACTTTTAACATCGGCTGCTTTAATATTAAATCTTCATGAAGTCTTGTGGATTTTATTAACCAAAAAGTCGAGTTGGGGTTTGTCCTGCCCGTATCCAAGACAGCAAAATATTTTCCAGGTACTGAAAGGACTGATCAGTGCTCTTAATATCATGTGTCTGGAGCAGAGCTGCAAAGCATGTCATGTTGCTTGACAGGTGGAATGGCAGTAAATTTTTTAAAAGTGTTCCCTGTAGCCCTATGGGAATGAAAGACGGATCTGGAATTGTGTCATGACCGTGCTGTTCATCACAGATGCTTTTTTTTCTCTGCAAACATGTAGATTTTGGAACATGTTCTGATCAGCCACTGCTCTGAATACAAGTTCCATTGTCAGCATGAAGTATCTTGGAGCATCCCCTCTGCCTTCCATCTCTATCCTTTCCTTCTTCCCTGCCCTCTGCTTCTTCCCTTGCTTTTTCAAGTCTCCCGACGTAATTTCCGCACCTTCATCAAGCACTTAATTTTTGTTCCTACATTTTGTCATCCATTGACTGGCTTTCCTGGCTGTCAGCACATTCTGAGGAGCAGGGAGGCTTTCCCAAAGGAGCTCTAACACTAATGAGTAAGGAAGCTTCTGATGTTTTAAAGATTATGGGGGGATGCAAGACAGCACAAGAGCTGGATTTAATAATCTTTCCATATCTGTGCCTCAGTTTCCCTCTCAAAATTTTGATAGTAATACTGAATTCCTTGTCCAGGCTGGTGAATGGGTTAATTCATTGCTGATTCACAAAGAGCTTATAGATTTGAAAGGGGAAGAGCTGTATGAGCCATCTCGTTGTCTATAAAAGGCAGTGAATCAGAACGTTCTAGAAGCCAGCTTTGTGCCCTGCCGTAGCTTCCTGAGTGTTCCCTGTGTTTGTGGAATGAGTTGGAGTTACTTTCCAGTGGGGACGTGGATGAGTTGTAATGGGAAGGAGGGAAAGAAAAGATACAGTAATTGCCCCAAAAGAAAAACTATTGTCCAAAGCTGGCTCCTCTGACAGCAGCATTTGTTTTAACTTCCCCAAGGGACACGGTCATTATATTTGTATCATACTTCACTCCCCAGTTCATCCTTGCTGGAGTGAGCAGCAGGATGGAACCTGCATTAGCTGGGTCTTGTCAAAACACAGAAATCCAGTGTGCCTTACAGGAAAGGGATAAACCTTGCTTTTTTTCCAGCCAGGAGATTTAGATAGTGTATTTTTAAACATGAAACTCTATCCCTTCTTCATCCCATCCCTCATTCCACCCTCAGTGAGGAAGGGGGAAGTAGGTAATGTGTCTGATGCAATTTTATCATTTTAATTTTCTATGCACAGAAAGTCACGGATCTCTTGGGTTTATTTTGTCTCAGAGAGCTTCATTTATCCCAGAGTCAGCTACTGCAGCAAACAAAAATAAGGAGTGCAAAATCATCACTTTGTGGTACAATTAATTAGGAAAAAATAACTGAAAAAGTAGAGAAAGAAAAAAAGAAGTAAAACTAAAGAATTCAGCAAAATTGTCGGAAGCCAGACATTCTCTTTCTGGCACATTTCTCAGACGTGTTTTGTATCACTTTTAGTTTTTATAATACATTGTGGTAATAAAGCAACTGCTGTAATGATTTGTAATTGATAATAAATACAATTATTTATACTGAAGTTTGTTCAGGTGTCATTGTTTATGAAAAGATTCTTGATTTGGCAGCATAGCATGATGAGGATTAGAATAAATGGGTATGGCACAGCTTATTAAAAACTTAAATAGTTTGATTAAACATAACACGAAATCAAAGTGTTTCAGTTTTCAATTTGCTAAAATTCAGAATCAGGTAAGAAACTGAGAAAATTCTGTCGGAACTTCGAATCATAAATCATCTTCATTCCATAATTTCCTTTGGAATTTCTCCCTAGCTCTGGGAAATGGGAACCTGGGTGAGTTTTTGCCTTGGCATTGCTCTCTTGCTGTCACCGAGCGCAGCCATCTGCTGCTGTCTCTTCAAGGTTGGGTTATCCTGTAATTTGTGGATTCTCTCTCGCTCTCAATTAGCATTCCATCCATGTTATGTGAAGGGAATAGTGGAAAACAATTGCTTGTATAAATATCATGGGGGGGAAATGGTCATTTTGAAAGAAATTAGGTCTTGTGAACAGAAAGGAAATACTAAGTTGGTTTCCTCATGCTTACAGCATTTTGCTAAGACTCTGCTGTAGTCTTTGGAAGTGTAATTACATTTTCTTCATGATACAAGATTTTCTATTCATTTCCATCCATTTTCTATCCAAAACCAACCAAACAAAACCTTCAGTTGAAGCCCACCTGGGCCAATGAGTAATTAAAATAAAGATAATTTGTTAATTAGCAAGTACAATCAGGTCATTACAGCATATTGTGGAAAAAGAAAAAGCCTGTGTTATCTTCTGGAATGTGTCGTGTGTCTGATGTCTGGAGACAGAGCAACTGAGGCAGAGAAGAAGAAAAAATAGTGTCCAAAACATCCATGATCATCATTTAGAAATTTAATTCTAAGCTCCCAGGCAGATCTGACTACTCTCCAATGACTCTTCAAATTTACACTCGATGCATTTTAGGTTTTAAATTATGTTGGCTTTGGGTTATGCAGGAGCTTTAGCTTTCAATTAAATATTTAAGCAGTGCAGTAGTGCTGGACTCATCTAAACTGGCCTTTGACTTGGGACTGGATGTGCTGAATTTATAGGAGATCATTCAGTTCAGACAATTTAACTGGGTTTTACCACTGTTCAAAGGTGATATATTAGGTCTAGAAGGGTGGGTGGTTCTACCAAGTGAGCTCTGTCCCCAAAAATGTTAACCAAACCTTTATTAAATACAAAAAGGTAAAGGGTGGTCCCTTATATGGAGCTCAAAAATGGTTTTGGCCTATAACACTAATTAAAATAGGGTTTTTTTCCTGTAATATTCTGTTCTTTATTGGATTTTTGCATCTTTGCATGTTGAAGAATGTGTCTTAGGTTTGTACCTTCACCTGAATGTTTTCTGAGAGGATCCCTTCATTCATTGATGTTGTGCTCATGTCAGATTTAGTTCACTGAATTCTTTTTTATCAGGCTGGTATCCTTTTAATTGTGTGGGTCTATGACTGAGTGCTTTATACATCCTTCAGTGCTGGACTTTTTCTGGTAATTCATTGCCTGAAAGTATTTCACCTGTTTCAACTACCCAGAACTTATCGCTGAGTCAGAGTATGAACAGAAAATGGAACCATTGGCATTTACAAAATCAATTATTCAGAGGTTTTGAGGATGATGTTGCATCCCAAATGAGACTCAAAGAAGCCTTGAGCATGTGAGTAGCTCTAAATTTGCCTCCTGTTGATCCTTTTCAGACTTTATGCAAATGTCACTATGGCAATGGCTTTTTAAAGGGAGATAGCCATTAAAAATGCCCTCAGATTAATGGGGGCAATACTTTAAAAACTATCCACTGTGCAAAATACTTGAACAAAACATAAATCAAATCATGGTGTAAATTGTTGGGTGGCCAAAAGCACTCAGCTCTAGATCTGGTGATTTGAGCATCAAATACATTTGAAGTAAGTTAGGCCTCTCTTTCCTGCATCTGTGCAAGCTTTTAAGGGGGAAAAGAAGATTTCTGGGTCATGAATTTCATGCTGTGTTTCTGTCCTAGCAAAAGGCTGAGCAATTGTCCCTAAAAGGTTGTGACTGCACCTGTTGGTTTTATTTGACCTCCTCTCAGTAACTCTGTAAAACCGCCCCACTCGGCCCTTCTGTGTTCCATGGAAAACCCCACCTCTGATTGATTTCCATGCTAATTCCCTTTTCCTGTCAGGTCTGACTTCAGAACCTGCTGCAGCCTCAGCTTTGCAGCAGGTGGGAGGTGGGAGCCCTGAGCTGTGCCTAACCCCAGCTCTAACTCCGAGCCCAGCTTGCACCGATGTGTCCCTGCATGCGGAGCCCTCCCGCCCCCGGGCTGTGCCCAGGGCAGAGCTGCTCCCCTGGCAGGGCCTCAGCTCCTCCAGGGCATCAGCAAGGGCTCCAAACAACGATTTTGGTCACTTTCTGCATAAATCTTAATGGCATGATATACAGTGTACTTGTTGGGAATTGAGTTCTCATCTAATTTCTGTGCATTTTTCCCCTTTCCGTGAAGACCTTACCTGTTTGGAGCAGGATGTTTTTCCATAAAAGCTCCTTGGTGAGTTCCCAGTTCAAACCCAGCATGCCTTTACTCCATTTGCTGTCGTCGCTGAAAGTAACTCTGTGCTTAGACTTTTTAATTTTGGATGAATTTTTTGTTTTCATTTGTTTACCTGCATGGCTGATCCATAGGTTTCACCTACATAATTTCACTCTTAAACTATGGATTCGTGTTCACCATCAAGCATTGCAGGGAAATGAATTCACTTCTTTTTTTTCTTTTCTTTTTTTTTTTTTTTACCTTTGAGAGTGCATTTAATTTTTAAGTAGCAGGGAAGTTGAAAAAATAAATTATTTCTAAGTGGGCAGAAATGATTGCAATGTCTTTCCAAACAAGCCTCTTTCTTTTTTTCCTATATTGCTTCCTTTATTATTGTAGCACTAAGTTGCTTACAGACAGAAAACATCGATGATGACCTCTGAAAAATAAGCCAGATTAGCAGTGAGTAGGCAGTAAAGTACTGCAGTGAGAGGTGAATGAGTAAAATGGGCACTGAAAAAAAAAAGAAAAGCTGATTATTCTGGAGAAAAGAAAATTACAGAATGGTCTGGGGTGAAAGGGACCTTCAAGCTCATCTCCTTCCAACCTGGGAAAGAGTTCTGTTGAAATTGGGATATTTGAGATAAAAGGGGGTTTCACTATAATGTGAAAAATTGCAGCATATTAAAAGAAAAAAAGCAAATTTTCACAAGTTTTTGGTGTTGGAACTTGGTTTGGTATTTGGGCAGTGCTGCATCACCTCAGTTCACCACTTTGTAATGGGATTGGGCTTAGGTGCTGGAAGTTTTGGATCATAAGAATGGAAGAAGTAGGAACATCTTAGAAAATTTTAAAACTTGCAGCTAGGAGTTTTTTGGGGGGTTGGATTTTTGGTTTTTGGGTTTTTTTGTGGGCTTGGGATGTTCTCTTTGTTTTTAATTTAGCTAAGGATATCTACTAATTACACCTATCAGTATCTGTTAGAATATTTGTACACAGCTCTTGGATTTGTTCTGGAAGTGGGCTCCACGTGTATCACTCTGGATGTCTCTATCAAAATATTGTCTTCAGGAAAAGAACTTGTGAAGAGCTTTGTAGGACACAGAATTCCTAGAGAAGGGCTCAGGAGGGGTTTGGGAGCTGTACCAGGAGAGGAAAAGGCCAAGGAAGGAGGGAAGGGAAGGGAAGGGAAGGGAAGGGAAGGGAAGGGAAGGGATTAAATCATAGTTCAACCATCATAAAGTGATTTATAACGTGCCTTTAAAGACTGTTTTCTCTTGCCTTCATGCCCTGTCATAGCAAAATAAAGGTTTATATAGTTTCTTTCTAATAAGTTTTTTTTCCTGTTCTTTACATTTTTTTCCTGTTCTTTACATTTATGTTTTAAATTTTATGGTTTTTTATATATCACATGTTCTACTTTCCTACTAGAAGAAATGAATAATACAAAGAACACATTTCTGACTAATTTAATTAGCTAGTAGTACTGTAGGTCAGACACTTTGCCATATAAAAAGATTTAAATTCTTTTTNGGAAGGAAGGAAGGAAGGAAGGAAGGAAGGAAGGAAGGAAGGAGACTTTGCCTTATTCCTGGCAAATTTCTAATTCCTGAAGTACCTCCCTAAGACCATTTCTAAATGTAGTTTATGGTGCACCAGAGTTTTGCCTGGTGGTGATCTAAGAAGGGCAAAGGCTCTGGAGAGGAGTTTTGGCAGTGGATTGTCTGAGCAGAGGCTGTGTGGGTCACCCCCTGCACGAAGCAGGAGACGTCGTCAGCCAGAAATGAGTTTGGATGGAAGCAAGATTAAAAGGCCGAGATTAAAGAGAGGAATCTATGAAATAGGCTCCAAAATTGTTGCCTGTCTTTCACAAGACTCTTTTGTGGTTTGTTTAATGCCAGTGCTAGCTCAAAAATATGGTCCTTACTAGTCTACAGAGAAATTAGGATAAAAAACACACTTTGGGTGGGGGAAGAAGTCATGTTGTTTCCATTAAGGTCTTAATGAGACCTAAAATTCTGTAAACAAAATGAATGTTGATTTGACAGCTAAGTGCCTGGTGAATAAAGGATCCTACCATTGCTTTTCGTGCTTTTTCTTGCTTTATTCATAATCTGACAACTGGAAACATCTTTGTTTTCGTGTTTTAGGCACAATGATAAATGAATTAAAATTTCTGGACTTTGGGACAGATTTTTTTTGGTAATTTTATGTGTAATTGCAAATTTCATGCAGTATTTTTCTTCTGATACTTTTGTTGCTGCTTTTTATCGTCAAGATGAAACTTTTTCCTTCAGCAATCATAGATGTTTCCATTTCAATGGGTTCAGTGTGGAGTAAGTGCTTTTGTTTTTATGAATCTCATATATTTGAAGCCTATTTGTTGGGAATATAAAATCAAAGCAATTCTCAGTCTTTGCAGACTGGAACTGTTTGACTATAAATATTTGAATATATAAGGCAGTTCCTTCATATCATATCTATGCAATTTATTTATTGTTTTAAAGTCATGTCACTTGTTTGACATTGAATTTAAAGATACATTTAAGAGCCAGAAGAGTTTTATAAGACATAAAGCTCTGGTTTTCAAAATATTTAAAAAGTATTAATTCTTACTAGTAAAATCATAATTAAAATGTAAACTAGTTAAAACATTGTAACTATTTAATATTTTTACAAAGAGCTAACACAGTGCATTTCCAGAGATTATGGCAGAGTTTGATGTGTTACAAAGTCAACAAATGGGAGCTCTGAGTAGTTTCAGTAGGTCTTAATCTGTTCTTACTGTGTTGGCAACATGAAAGAACTTGCATGCTGAGCTCAGTCTCTTCATTGCTTCTTAAGCTCTGACAAAGTGATGTCTTAATTTTCTTCTGTAGTTTCCTCCCATCTCCTTTTGTGCCATTCCAGTAGAAAATGTCAGTGTATGTTTTTCATTGGCCTTGTCTGCATCTACATCTCAGTGCTTCTGCACTTAAAATAGAAATAATCCTCAAAAAATCTGTTAGAAAATGTGACAATAATAATACAGATTTCCCCAGATACATTGTATTCCTGGTATAGATTTCTGCACAGATCCAATTGGGGTAAAACGACTGCTGTGTCTCACTGAATTCCAGGTGTGGTTGCACTGTGGAGTAGATCCAGAGAGGAAGAAGTAAACTGCCTGTTCATCCTCCTGATGTCTTAAATACAGTGCTGTTCTTCCTGATGTTTGAAAGAAATGAAGAGTGAAATTATAATGGGGAATGTTTTGGTCCCATTTGCTTCACTGTCTTGATTTTAGCGTTGACTCCAAAAATCTGAATTTTTTCCTGCATCCCTTCTCAAGAAAGCTATACAATCTTTTGGAAGTTACTATATTATGAAGATATTTTAAAATTATCTGTATTTGAAAGTGAGGCCAAATGTGCCTAAATTTCAGCTCTTGGAATAATTTATGAGGTACTGACAAGCCAAGAGCAAGGAAAGAGCAGGAGTTCATAGCAGAAACAAGTCATTCACCACCTACCTTCAACATTATTGTTTTGTTATCATTTATAAAGCTGAGAGGGTGTTTGCATCTGCAGAATAATGAGGATTTATAGTTTCCAAGTTGTTAAAATATCACAATGACATGTAAAGATATTTTTCTAATGGCATTACTGTTGCTGAAAATAACTGGGCTTTGGAGGTTTGCTGAAGGAATGAAATTTGAGTTGGAACGTATCGATGAAAACTCAGGAATCGAGTGAAATGATGGTGAAATGAAAGATTCCTCAGCTACAAGAAGGGTTTAGAATAGACTTGTTGACATCTCAGCAGTATTTTCAGAAATCTGTCCAAACCAATAAGATGCACAAGTCTTTTTTGTTTGTTTGCTTGTCTTTGTTTGCTAGCAGGGCTGAGTTTAACCACAGGAGTAATCGTGTTTTACAAGGTCTGCTCTTTCTGTCTACAAAACATCATCCTCGAAGGGAAAAGCTTTTGGCACTGAAACCAACACTTAAGTGCTTGCCTTGAAAGATGTACATCCTAAAGACAAGATGTAAATAGAACTGAGCTCAGACCATTTCCTCTAAGGCTGTTTATAATTGTATTTGGTTGAACACAGGTCTGGGGACTCAGAGTGTGGAGAACTCTGGAAAAATGTGTTGGGTCCCAGGTTCACTTCTGCTTCGAGGCTTGAAGTCAGTTCTGTCTCTGTAGAAGTTTATTCCAGTTTGTAGCTGAGAATAGCATTTGCTTTCAAATTTTTTTTCCATTTAAAATTACTTGAATGACCTCAAAAATCATTTTAGTAACCTCAGATTGTGTTGAGTAAAAATTGAGAATATTAAGAATATTAGGAGAGTATAGAAAGATTCTTTTGTTAAGAGGAGGTGAATGTGGCTGAGTCATGCCTGTGCTCCTGGTCTGCTTTGTAGTGATTGATGGGTGACACTGTCCTGAACAATCTTCTGTATTAAACCAAATCATTTATTGATTGAAGTAAGCAACAAGGCTCTGACTCATGGATACATTTATATTTTCATTTCTGAAGGAATATAAGTGTGTGGATACATGGAAAGTGAGAGCTAAAATAATTCTCAATATACAATTTGGTTACAAATACTCTTTCTGTGAGTGATGTTTATTTCAAAGTGAAAGAAATCTATTCTGATTTTTTCTGAGTAGCTAATAAACACTTGTTAGTTAACACAATCTCAATTGAAATATTCTAATATAGAGCGTGACGTGCCACTGCAGGCATGGCAATGCATTTATAGTCAGGAACTTTTTGGAACACAGATTTCTGACCCAGTCATCTGTAGCTGTAGGTTTAACAGCTGGATATTAAGTGCTTTGTGGTGGTTCAATACCAGAGTTACTGACTATAAATTGCAACTGCTCTTTTGGGACATTCCAGCTTCTCCCACATCGTCGAGAGCTTCCGCTCTGATCCAAGTCCATGGAAGTTTGTCTGAATCTTTCCCTGGACTCTGGTCACTGTGATGGAATTCCTTTGGAAAGAGTTTTTTTGTTTTAATTTCTAATTGATATGTGTGACCATAGGCTTGCCATGTATATGATCTGTTAGTATAAATTAAATATCATTATAACTGCACAGTGTTTTAATTGACTTCTGCTGTTTTAAAATATTCTTCTAGTGCTGAATCCCATTGTAACACTTGCACTCCTTTGTTTGCACACACATACTTCTCAGAATTGGAGATTGTTATGTAAAAACCAGGTTAGTGGGATGGTCTAACCACAGGCTGAAATTGTGTGGAACAAGAAATTAGTAGAAGAAAAAAGGAAAGGAGGGAGAGGTAGCAAAAGAAGGGAGCAGTGAAATAGAGTAGAGAGAGAAATAGAAAATAATTCAATTAAAAGGACTAGAACAAGGGGAACATGAAGGAAGAGGAATCCTGAGTGGATTTCTCAAACAGCTTTTCTCTTAAGGAAAGGGTGAAATCCTGATTTAATGAATTGAGACATGGACAATGCTCTGACTGTAGTTTTGAGTTTCTGCAGAGCAGAATCTTAAATATCTGCAGGTCCCTCCCTGTGAGGAGAAACACCCCGGGATGTCTCAGTAAACCCCCTGACACCCCCTGATCTGCTCCGTGCACTTGGTGGGGTCAGGGCAGAGTCTCTTAACCTGCTTTTCCATGATAGAACCCCTGATGTGATCTAACACGTGGCTCATGAGTGTGTGCATCGCTCCCCTCTCCCTGCACCCTCTGCATGTCCTTCCCTGTGTCACACACGTCCCCTGGCTGTTCCTGACTTCCTTGGGAAAAGGCAAGGAAATACTGACCACCTGGAATGACTGACCCGGAATCTGGATTTTCATTCCCAAGGGATTTAGGATTTCTTTGTATTCACTTCAGAAGTTGTTTCTAATAATTGCAAATATTCAATATTGGGTCTTTTAAACAAGTCAGTTCTCCATTATGAGCCAGTGGTGTTCTTCAAATTAATGAGTTCAGTATTCCAGGGGAATTTGGGAATCTATTACTGGGAAACACTGAGCATCTGTAAATCCTGCTCGGCCTTATGGGAACTGCAGATATTCACCATTTCTTGAGTAATATCTTAAAACTGCTGTTAAGCAAGGGACATCTTCATTTTTTGAGAATTAACTTGCATAATTCTATTTTGTTCTTTCTTTAAAGCAAATCCAAACCAGCTCCACAGATCTCACCCAGTAAATCTGTGGGAGGGGAGTTTTGTGTCGCTGCGGTCTTTGGATCTTCAAGGTCATGGTTTGCAAACAATTCCGGTCTCAAACGAGAAAAAGGTTGGTATCTTACAGAATTAGGGCTTGCATTTTAACTGAAATTCTTTATTTTCTCTTTTTGTGACAGGTTCTGAGCAATTGGTGCTTATTTGTGGGTTTTGTTCCTTAAATTCAGGGGCAGTGGAGATTTTTAGGAACATGCTTGGGGTGTTCCTGGTAGATAGGACAATTTACAAGAAATTTTCATAAGTGAAATAAAGAATTGATCTGTTACTATGATACAGTGACAGCAAACAAACTGTGGTAGTTCAGTTCAAAGGTACTGTGTGAAGTGGCATTGAAAGAATTGTGAGATAAAGGTGAAACACCTCTGCTAAAGCAAATATACAACATGTTTGGGAATGTGTGATCACCTGATCACACCTTGGTGAGAAAGTTGTTCCACTTTCTGTTTTATGAGATATTCATACAGTTGTGTGAGAATTGTGTGTTTTGTACAGTTTTCTCTGTGTCTCTCCACTTCTTTTAATTCACATTTTTGGCCGCAAGCGAGAGACTTAAATAAACACAGAGTCTGCTATTCCTGTAAACGCTTTTTCTGTTCCTGCTGTGCTGTTGCAATAAGGTTTTCTCTCTCCTTGCCCCCAGACCAGTCCAAGCAGTTTGTGGTGGAGTCTCTGTACATCATCAGCTGCTACGGGAGCCTGGTGGAGCACGTGCTGGAGCCGCGGCCGCTCAGCACCGCGCCCAAGATCAGCGATGACACCCCCCTGGAGATGGTCACCTGCCCCAGGGCCAGCTGGACTTTGGTTAGGTACCTCATTCCTGTGACTTCTCCTACCTTTCGTCCACAAAGTGCTCGTGATCTTTCTTTTTGAATGAGCTGCATGGTGATTTTCACTCATTTAAAGACTCCTGAAGTTTTCCATTGAAAGAGAGAAATTCTGTCAGTGTCCATGTGCCTAAATGGGAACTGAGCATTGAAATCCTTCTCTGCACGTGGAACTACATGAACATGTCTATGAATCAACAGAGATCCTTATTAATTGGTGATTTTAAATGATCAGGTTGTAATTTTCTTTTTATGTAAAGACTAGAAACAATTATTTTGGTAGTGTTGAAGTACAGAATTCTTCCATGAGACATGAGCAGTGTTCCCACAAGGAAGCATTGCAAGTTGTCCTGTGAGCAGCTGAAGGTACCATTTCTTAAGACAGTAGAAGAAATTATTCCTGACATGTGGAAGAAAGTAAAGAAAAATTGATGAGAAAGTGTTGTCAGTGCTTTTGACGTTTTAAAATATTTTTCTATCGATTTTTCTTGGCTCCTACATTCCTTAGTGCTGCTTATGGCTGGACTGGAGTGATCAATACTTGATTTACCAAGCTATTTAGGAATGGGCCACCCTAATTAAAATTACAACACAGACTTCGGGACCATTATTGTTGAAATGAGTAGGTTGTAATGGAATTGAAAATTCTAATTGGATCAATAATCCATAACTTTACACAGCTTTATTTTCACAGTTTGTAAATGCTCAATGACTACAGGATGGGTGCAGTGGCATTTAACAGAACAAAAAAGTTCCCCAGTTTCTGTTGTGTGTTTATGTAACGTCAGCATGACATACAATGGTCCTAAACATATTTACCAACTTAATCTAAACCTTCTTCCTGGGGTTTTTTACGCAATCCCTGCTGCAGTCAACAACCAAGTATTGTCTTTGCCTCACAATCTGCACGATTTGGCCCTGCTGCTCCACTGCCTGTGGTGGATTGCAGTGTTTGAACAAGCTAATTTAAATAATTACAAACATTTTGTGAGCTTGTATAGATAATTGCATGTGATGACAGAAACACTGATTTACATTCTCTGTATTAGCTTAAATATTAATAGTCTTGTGTTTTACCTCAGAACTCCTCAGTGGAATGAACTCCAACCACCATTTAATGCAAACCATCCACTGCTCCTGGCTGCAGATGCTGTGCAGTACTACCAGTATCTTCTGGCTGGCTGTGAGTAGCTGACAACTTCTTGTCTTGTCTCATGTGCACGTTTTACGCAGAGGGTGACTTTCTGAGTTGATTTTCCAGCCAATTTCAGTGTATGTCCAACCCCAGAACAGGACTGTGTGTAACTGTGTTAGTAAGGATAGAGCAGTGAATGTACTGTTGGGATTTTTTACACGAATCAGAGTTGGGAGGCTGTGGGAGTCCTTGGCTGGCCTTGGGAGTGATCCCATGAAATCTTCAGGGTTTCCTCACCACATTCCTTCTCGTGCTTTCAGCCATTTCCCCCTGTGAATTCCATACTCAGTGACAGGCGAGTGCATCTGCATTTCCCCTCTCCCGGGGAGCTCCTGGCTGCTGGGCTCCTTCCAGCAGAGTCTCACACAGCTGCTTCCCTCAGGAGCCTTGGCACTGCTTTCAGGGATGGTTGCCCACCTGCCTTGGCCTGTGTCTTGCCCAGCCACATCATTCCCAGAGAGCCAATATTTCATGGCATGGCGTATTCAGAAACATTTATACACCTGTAGCTGTATACATCTGGTGTATCTATATTATATACAGACACAAACCCGTGCATTTTTGTAATGGTTTTATAGAAAAATGAGTATTTATCCTTTATTTGACACTTTAAAAGAGAGAAGACTACTAACAGTGAGGAGCAAGTCTCTGTTCTGCCTAGGATCTAAGTGTTGTAGCAGTTGAAGTTTCTCAAGGGAACAGCTCCTGGCATCTGCTGAGGTGCTGCTGGGGAAACCAGAACCTGTGCACAGTTGTCAGTGCAGGCAGCATTCTGTGACAAGGGCATTTCAAATGCACCAAGTGGCCCTGTGGGCCAGGAGGCACCTTGGATGGGACTGGTAAAAGGGACACTGGTGCCAGATTGGATCTCTTGCTTCTCTCTGTCCATCTGCTGCACCTGAGCGTTGTGGGAACCTGCAAGGTTTGAGTCTTCCTTTTTCCATGCTGCATAGAAAATTGGGATAAAACTCGAAGGGTAGAAGAGAATACGAAAAAGTAATTAGTAGTGCATACCACCATTAGATTTGCATTTTGGCTGGATTTTTTCCTGCCTTGTTTCACTTGTATCCCACATAGTGAAATCAGGGGTGGATGGGGCTCTTTCTGTGTATTTTATTACCATTTTATTAACAGCTCAAATACTGTTACACAGTACAGTAGACACGTGTACAAATGCACATTTCAAATGGTTTAGTACTGAATTTAAAGAAAGAAGAATGAGTGGTAGCTAAATTCCAACAGATTAATGAACTCGTGTTATTTGAATTATAAGACCTTTAATTCAGGTTTTAATTCACATAATAGGAATTCTTTAAGCTGGATGTGAAATGCAAAGAATAATAGAATAATAACCACTAAAAACAACAGAGTATCTAGAGGATGGTGCAGATGGCAATAACAGAAATTTGTGTCTGATTGTCTTTGAAGTTTTGTCTTCTGGATTTATTCAGTCTGAAGCGACTCAGTGAAGTCCCTGAATACACGGAGTCAAAGCAGCTTTCCCACAAAAGCCACCTGTTAAAGAGCTGCTAAGCCCAGCTCTGTGGCTGTGCTTACCTGCAGCTCTGCCCTGGGCTGGCTTTGGCTGCAGCCCGGGTTTGATGTGCTCTCGCTTCCGTCGGGGACTTTAATTGCCGGCAAATGGCTCAGCCGGGGCTGAGGGGGGCAGTTCCATCTGTCTGCCACGTCAGTGCTCAGAGGAGCCGTGGCGCCGTTTCAGGGTCACCATTTGTATCTGTCTCTCGGAGGTAGAACACAGCAGTTTCTCTCCGATTCTGTATAGCATTTCTGCCAATTGTTTGGCTCCATTAAGTGTGCAGGGGAAATAAAAGCCTGAATGACCAAGTCACAAGGGGGTATGGATAGACCCTTTCTTTGTCCACACTCAGAACATTGCATTAGGTCTCATTATCCATTTATAATAAGTGACCTTTGCCCCCTGGGTCATTGAAAAACCCTCAGTGTGCTTTTTAGCACAGAGTACCTCTGTCAGCAGCCGGGCAGAACAATGAGACGTCTGGCGGGCTGCTTGGAGGGCTGCACGGCCAGGTTTTCATAAATGAGAGGTTTGATGCCAAAACACAGGGCCAAAAATCTTCCTTAGTCTTTGAAAAATAGAAACCAGGCCGGTGACTTCTTGTGCTAAACGGAGAATATTCAAAGAACCCTGCGTTAGGTTATCGACACGTGGTTCAGCTTTTAATGTTTTTAAAGAATCTGAAAGTTTTATTTGCTGCTAGAAAGAAAGGAACAAGGAACCATTGTTTGAAGAAATGTTTTGTACAACAAGTGTCCAAGACCTTTAATCCCAAGGGTATTTGTAAGTGGATCAGCACAGCTGTTTCCTTGCTTTGAGGTCATCTGTGACATCTGCTGCAGAAACCTGGATCAGTGTGTGCAGCTCGAGTCTACCTGAGCACGTTAGCACAGCTCAGGCTGCTGTACAGGTGAGAAAGTGGGAAGCAAGGGATTTACAGCTTTCTGTGAGCTCATGGCTTGAAAGTGAACTTGCATGTTAAATTCCACAACCTGCTGACCTGCAGGAAGTGTCAGTATCCTGCTCCAAGCTCTTTGCTTGGTCAGAGAGAGTATAACCAGTCCTGAGAGCTCCTTCTGACAGAGCAGATTCCAGGCTCACTTGTTCCCATGAGTTCATCCCACAAACCCCTGGATTAATTACAGTCCTCAGATTTTCAGTGCTGGGTGTTAGGCATCAGATATTTCTCTACACTCACATTTAATACATAATATTCTACCTTATTTGTGTCTCTAATATTCCCTCTTTATTTGCCTGTGTCCTGAGCATCTTCTAAATCTAACCACAGCAGAAGAAGGAAATCTAAGTCACATTTTATTCTTCCTAGATGTTTTTCCTATAACATAAAAACCCTCATGTGGTGTAGTTAAACTGTCCTAGCAGACCTGGCAGTGGGAGGAGTGTCATGCAAGGCACTGCACGTGTGCACAGGAGGGTTTTGGTGTCCACAGGACCTTGCAACGTAAAAGTTTTCTCCAGAGATTTGCCAAGTTTTGTCATTACTTACCCTTTAAATCCTGCTTTCTTCCTGCTGCTTGGTACCGAGGAATTAAGGTGCTTTTGGCTGTATAAACTCTTGAGGATGCTGTTAAGATGTGCTTTCCATGTCCATGACAATCCCCTGGTTCTGTTCAGGCTTGTTTCAAATGAATGCTTTCCTCTTTTTTACCAGGCCCTGATGTTTTGCACATTTGATTGAGTTATCCCTTGTTTCCTTTGTGTGACTTCTGTACCCTTCACACGTTTGTTGTGTGTTTGAAATCACACAGACACGTTCATGGCACACAATGGAATTGCCATAGGAATAGGTAACTTTGCATCACCAGAAAGTCTGACATCCTCATTGCTTAGTTATTTCCTTTCTTCCTTATCTCTCCACTTTGAATTCACTTTTCCATTGCATAGTAGATGCAATATCTGAAACGTGGCCAATTAACTTATTGATGAATAAACACCCTAAAATTGACTAAAAACTGCCCCAAAAAGGTATTGAATGGCTTGAGATCTGATTTCTCTCCTCTGGCCCTGCAAAGGGCACCTTCACATTCCAGGCAAGAGTTTTGGCTCATCCGGACCCATTTTATGGACATGGCCTGCAGTTGTCAGAAGTGGGCCAGTGACAAGAATTAATATATTAACTGGTGTGCAGTACTCTGACAAATTGCTTACTAAATACATCAAAATTGATTGGGCATTCTGTGTTTAAATTGACAAACGACTGCATTAGGGGAAGGAGGGAAATCCATTAATTACAGCTGCCCTCAACCATAGGAAATGTAATCGTATAAATATAGATTTTGTTAAAACAAAAGTCTGTGCTTTACTCCCGTGTTGCTAGTAAGTGTACTTGCACCTCTTCGCTATTAAACCTGCAATAGGAGGTTTTGAAGACAGATCTTTGCAATTGGCTTTTAAATAATCAAAGAGCATTTCTGTTGTGTTAAAAGGAATGATGCAGTGTTTCTGCATCCCGCTCTGACCGCTTCTGGAAATTGTTTCTCTCTCAGAAAAATGGACCTGTAGCGGAGGCTTCTGCTGTCTCATTAATTGTTTATTGTAAATGCAGTGTAATTTGTATTCCAAGATGTGAGGATTCAAACCAGTACTCTGAATTCCCCTTCCTTGTCCCTGTACTGCTCTCCAAGTCAGACTTGCAGGGCTGTTACATTTTTCTGAGTGTGAATTTGCACTTGAGTTAGGTCTGAAGATAAAATCAGTTTTATAGGCTTTGTTAAGGGATTCTTGAAAAGATTAAGGCCTGTATTTATAGCTGCCTTTGACTTTTGGCTGTTACAACAGATTTTCATTTCTGGACCAACTGTTGCACGTATCTTGTGTTTCACTGAAAATGGCTTTCATTAGAAGTCCAATTTAGTAACTGTCCATTGTCTTCAAAGGGAGGGGGGAGCCTTTCCCTGCTGTTTGTTTGGGTTAAATGATAACACCATTTATACAGATAATCTCTGTAACTCTGACATCATGTTTGCACTTCCTGCTCCCTCTAATGAAAGCTGTGCACCCCGGGCAAGACTTCTGTCTCCAAGCAGCATTGTGGTTCTTTATGGCCTATTTTATATTCCTTTCATACATTCCATTGACAGAAATAAAAATTACATCCACAGAGCTAGTGAGTACTGTGGAAAGTCTGAGGGTAAGATGGAGAGTGTATCAAATAACTGTGAATATGCACAGTGAAAAGCAATCTGTGATGCCTGGAGTTACAGCCAAGGAGTGCCACAGGAGGAATCTGGACATTCTGGTCCTCCAGCCCTTCCCAGTGCACAGCAGAGCGCGGTGCTGGTGTGGCACAGGTGAATGAACCGGGACTGATAATCCCATTAGTGTTGTACCGCTTCCTTTCTCCTTGCATTCTTTTGTGTGTGCATATTTCATAGTGGATTTGCCATCTCTGGGCTGGAGGAATGCAGGTGATGGTCCATCCCTCACTCTGTATGTAACCATAGTGTGTTGTGGAGCATTTCTGGGGAGGCCAGAGCTGCCCTTGCTCTGGGAATGTTCAATGTCTGTCACAACGAGCTCGGTTTCAAACAGTAAAACTGATCAAACCCAGAGCCTGTGCAGTAACAACAATTACTCTGTGGTGTGGTTACGAGGTGTTCAAAGCCTTTCTGCTCGGGGGCCGTGGCAGGGCCACGCTCAAACAGGAGTTTGGGGCAGTTTCAGCTGCTCCATTCCAGGGTCTCTGCTGGGCTCTTCTGACTGAGCACGGAGTGATTGGGGTAAATAGGAGCAGGGAGATGCATGATTGCATGAGCAGTGGAGTAAATCACCATACATTCTCCAGCCGTAATTGGTATTTGTGAAGTAATAAAGATGAAAATGAGCCCTGTAAGGTGCACTGGCTGCTGGGAATGTCTGTGTTGAGGTTCTGATGCAGAGCTACACCTGGGCCTGTGCCTGGCCCGCCCGCCCCAATCCGTGTTTGCCAAACGGAGCGCTGGGAGCAGCGCGGCGCACAGCAACTCAAACACTTTCAGATGTGTACAAACAACAATAATGAACAAGGGCACATGCTGAAATGGTTCTTTCCTCCTCTTGCATGGTCATCTGGAAGTCCTTAGAGCGGGGTCCGTGAGCACGCAGGGGTCAGTTTTCAAAGCAGCGTACGGGGATTTCGCCGCGCGCCTCCCATTGCCGTTAATGGGAGTCAAACGGGTAAATCCCCACGCACCGCTTTGAAAATTTACTACTAAGCCTCTTGACTTCTCACTACATACTTTGATTGTAACAGTAATCCATGGTTAACATAATTTTCCCGACAATAATGTCAAACATACTTTTGAAGTCAGTGAATTATAGAAATAGTTACCTCTCCCGTAATTCTTTAAAGATGGCCATCAGATGGGTTTCGCCGTGGGTTCGTGCAGTTGAGATTGTTCTTTAACTCAGAAAAGAATATATGTGTTCTCTTTTGGTGCAGAACTGATTGTCTGCTCACATTCTGAGTGTTGAGCAGCCTTAAGGTGCTTCATCCTGTGAATGATACCAGGTTCTGGCTCTGCCCAGCTTTAAAAGTGCATCGTACTTGACTGGCTTCCTCAGGGAACTTTGGAGATGGAAGCTGGAATTAAGCACAGGGAATGCATATCAGGCTTGCAGGAGTAATGGTGAGGCCTAAACACCTCAGCAGCACCTCTGTATTGAAAAAGGTCCAGGCTGTTTTCTATCAGACCAGTGTGAGTAAGGAGCAAGTAAAGCAGTCATCAAAAAAGAAAAGAAAAAATCCAAGAAGAATTCATCTCCTGATTACACACCTACCTATATCTTTACTAAAGTGCTGATACAGGGAGTGGATGGTCCATAAAGCACCTAATAAACTGTGGGCAGTACACAAATAATGAATGAATCAAGCTCTAATCAGCTGGTGGTGTGAAATAACTGTCAGTCTGCCTAAACTCCTGCTTTATAGTCCTTTTTTAGCTTAATTTTATTATATTTATGCATATGAGAATCTCAGAAAGTCCTAAGAGGAAAAAAATGAGCAGGGAGTACTTTTGGGTAGAAGAGGAGATTTTAATTTGCGTGCCATGCTCCTGTAGGAGTTTACAAGCTGAAAACTGCATTAAAACCAGAACTTTGTTCAGTAACGTGCAGCCACAAGAAAAATTACATCGAGCATATCTCCAGCCTGCAAACAGTTTATTGCTGACACGGCTGTGAGTGTTCTGCCCAAAATGAAATCCTGGCCTTTGCTTTGTTGTCACACTCAAGCAGAGGTCGAGCCAGAGGCTCAGAGCACCAACTCCGACGCAAACCCACACAGCACGTGCTGGATGTGATCTACACAACTGTGGGATGCCAAAACCAACCCCTGACGGAGCTGAGATCACATCTCTAAGAGGGAGGAGAGGTGAATGTGGTGGATTTGAAGTGGCTGCATAGACACCTAAACCAGAACCATCACATTCTGCTGGTAATGCCATGGAACGAATGCAAGAAGGAAATCACTCAAATTGTGGAGATGAATTCCAACACAAGGACCCCTGACGTTTGCTGTGATTGCCTCAGGTCTCTACACCACCTAGATATAACCGAGAAACCAGAGAAAAGGCATCAAAATCAGGTGTTAGGGTGGGACTTTTATGAAAACAAGGGATATGTCATTTTTATCCTGTGTACCTGTTCACCACAGACATCACTAGAGGCTTAATGGGTTAGTTAAGAGTACATTGTCCTGTTTCTACTGCATTTTAGAAACTTATTTGACATATAAATGTTAATTATATTAAATTATAATTATGAACATGGAAAAGGCAAGCTCTCTGGGTGTCTGCAGGCGTGTGCATGGCAGGCAGCACCAAACAAACAGGCTTTGTGGTGCTCAAATGCCTTTGTTTGCTCTTAATTTGGACAAGCATCCAGCCCTTAGAGAAGGGCACATTGGGAATTTCGTATATAACTCTCAATTAAATTGAATTGTGCAAAGCTTATTTCTATAAATGAGAAAATTAAAACCTTTTGGTTCAAGAAGTACACAAAACTAAGGAACACTAATGATTTATTGTTCCCAAATTAAAGCCATAAGTGCACACACTACAATTGAGCTGTAGTGGTTCTTTGTTCCAACACTTTTATGCTGCTGAAAGATGACAATTTATAATCTTTGAAGGAAGATTTGTCTTAGCTCTAGGTATTTATTGTAGAATTAGCCCATCCATGAACAAACCCACTGTGTGTTAATTCCAATATTCCTCAAATGTGTGTTTATCTAGGTCTTGCTCACGTGGCAGGGATGTCTGTGCAAATTATTTGAGATTAATACAAATTGTTTGTTTTCTTTACTTGTCAGTAAATATCATGGAGAAGCTTCTAAACAATGAGGGGGTTTTTTCATACTTAATCATGAAACTGTGTGAATCAGGTCCTGGAATTCCAGAGAAGTATCAGCTCTGCTGTATTTCAGCCTTTGCTTTGGCTTATGTTGGAACTTGTGTCTCCACAGTCCCTTCTGTGCAGTTTTCCTGGCACTAACAATGAATTACCACACAAATAGCTTCATTTGTAATGTGTTTTTTTCAGATACAGCCTTTTCCAATATAGTTGTAACATCAATCCTGTAAGTGCAGAGAAGGGAGGCTGTAAACCTTTCACTTGAAGGAGGACACAGAGTAAAGGTGCCGTTATTACTTTTGAGCAGCTCAAAAATGCTTTTTGCCCCTTGCCCAATATTTATGGCAAAACTCTGATTTTTGCTCTAGGTATCAGTCCAGTTTTTCAGAAGTGTCCTTGAACGGTTATTTTTGGATTCATTTGCCTTAATAAGCAGACTGCAGAAACTCATGTCCTGTCATACTGCACAGACAGAAGTTGCATGTTTTAATTCTCACCTTAGATTTTTAGCAAACACTCATTTTCTTTGTACTTTTTCAGTTTGTGTTCGTGTATTCGTCGATTAAACAAACTCTGTTGCAGTCTGATATTTGATGTGTTTGTTCCAGATGTTGGTGTAAGAACAGAAAAAGTTAAAAGTTGGCATAGCTCAGATACAAGGCATTGGATTGATTATTTTAGGAAGGTACAAACCACCTGCAGTTGCAGTAAAATATCTCTGTGCAGCCAAGGCTTGCTTTCTCCTGCTCTGTGTCTGCCCCATTTGTGACTTTTCCCAAGGAAGGAGAAATTACAGGAGAACCAGTAAAAAGCACTACTTGCTACAAAGCTTTGCAAGAATTGGAATTTTATTATTTGTTATCCTTCATGATTGGGAAATTCCTCAGAAATTGAAAATACTCCATGTTGCAGCATCAGAATAACCTCACTGATGGGTGAGAGTCTGTTGTAATTTCCAGTGTGAATTCAGATTTTCAAAGAATTAAGCTGGAAGATAAAAGATTACTCCTGAGCTCAAATTCCTGGAAATGTCCTTCCAGGCTTAAATTAATCTCATCTTGGAACTTGATACGGATGGGAGAGGTGTGTGACCCAGAAATGGGGGAGAAAGGGGCTTTGCATTTTTACACTGTGTTTGTTCCTAGAACTTCAAGGGCATTTTTAACTTGGAAAAGTGTGACCAGATGTAGATGTGTAACAAGCAGCACAGGGATGGCGGATCTCCAGCAAGGATCATTTGTCCTGTGAGGTCACTTCTCGCAGCACACTGCACATTCCCACAGGGAATGGTGGGAGTGGGACCAGCATTACAGATCCCCCATCCCAACCAGCCCCTCTAAATGCTGCTGTGGTGATAGGTGTGGCACAGAAATGCTGGTTTATTAAACAGCCAAATAAATGACTGAGGGCTGACCTCAGCTGAGGCTTTATCACTGCTGCCCTGCTGGTGAACTCTCAGGCAGAGATTTTCCATGGAATTCAACATTTCATCACTTCTGGGTGGAAAGAGTTAATGCTGAGCTCGGAAGCTGCACGGAAACACAAGACCTGGGCAAAGCTGTGACTCCTCAGGGAAAGGCTTCCAGTGCAGCACCAAAACTAATCATTTGTTCAGCTTTTTAGTTGTTTTTTCAAATTTCTTTCTCACTGTAAAGGCATCTTAACTGTCCAGTAAAATGTAAAAGTATTGCACAAGGGAGAAATACGGTGACCAAGCAGGGGGGATGCTGCTCCCTGGGCTGTGTTTTTGCAGCTTCCCTAATCTTGACAGCTCTGGTAGTTGCCCCTGGGATAGAAAGAACAAAAAAATATTCAGAACAGTCCATAAAGTTCCTGTTGGTTTGAAAGCAAAACCATCTGCTGGAGCCATGAGGTTTGTTAGGGAGTTCAGTAACAGGCAAGCCTGCAGTTGATCAGCTGTGCTCTCTGAAACAGGCAGGAGGATTTGGAGTAGGGAGCCAAGAGATGTGGGGAGTGTTAGGGCAACAGCAAAATGGGTCAAAATAATCGGTTTGTCTTTTTGGTTTCAAGTATAAACTTCAAGGAAGAGAAGTGGGCGCTGTGATTTCATATTCAGATCTTGCTGTGAGTCCAAAGGCAGGTGTGTGTGTTCTTTACCAGGAGTTCAGACTAGACAGACACGTCCCTCAGTCATGGAATTAGGTCTGTCACAGCTGTAAGGAAGCAGATGGAGGTGGTTTCTGTATTATCTGAAAACTGATGAAGACACAGAGCTGAAATAACGCCCAGGGCTGGTGAGGTGTGGGCGTGCACAGGCTCAGACTGGGGAGTGCAGTGAAAATGGCAGATCACAGGATGGTTTGGGTTGGAAGAGACCTTAAAGAGCTTTTATTCCCCCCCTGCCATGGTAGGGACACCTCCCACTGTCCCAGGGTTCTCCAAGCCCCGTCCAACCTGGCTGTGGATCCTTCCAGGGATCCAGGGGCAGCCACAGCTTCTCTGGGCACCCTGTGCCAGGGTCTCCCCACCCTCACAGGGAGGAATTTCTTCCTAATATATCTCATGGGAAAAGCTTGGTGCTCCATCATAGAACTACAGAATTATTAAGGTTGGAAAAGACTTCCAAAATCATCAAGTCCAACTCATGCCCATTAAGCCACACCATGAACCTCTGCTCATTGTTTGAACACCTCCAGGGGTGGTGACTCCACCACTTCCCTGGGCAGTCTGTTCCCATGCTTGGCCATTCCTTTTCAGTGAAGAAATTTGTCCTGATATCCAGCCTGAGCTTCCTTTATAAGGATGTGTCCTAATTTATCTGGCACTTTGAATAATTCTGGAATAAGTTGGGCCGTGAGCTGAATTTGGGACATCAGAGGTTTGAGAATATGGACACCGTGATCCGGTGAGAAATGGCTCTGTAGCTTCAGCTATCCACACACACAAACTGGATGGAAATCCCTTTATTCCATGAAGTGTATGGATTCATGCAAAGCTGTTTACGTTACAGAGGCGCCGTTCTGTGTTTATGGCTACCATTGTGTCTGCTTTACCATTAAAACTCCAATTATTGGGGGTTTACAACATGGCTGTAAAAATTTGTAGTGGTTGGAAGCTCAACACATAAAGGTCAACGCTGCAATAAGAGAGTTTTTAAAAATTTTTAAAACTTTAAGTGATTTTAAAATGTGGGAATATAAAAACAGTTCAGTATTTTTTAAGAACTTCAGGTTAAAAGAAGAAGAGCCAATGGGTTATCCTAGTGGCTGTATGGATACATCCAAGTCAAAGAGCAGGAATCTTTTCAACCTTTTAATGTCAATATTTGAGCTCTTTCTGTGCTTCCAGAAAATCTGTTCTCACAGGTTTAAGAAAACATATACATTGCTGTGCCATTAACATATTAAAAAAAACTTTAAAAAAACCCTAAAGCATTTAACAGTAAATCTGATTTTGAATTTTCTGTGGTTTTTTTTTCAGTGGTGCCACCAGGGAGCCCTGGGCCCATCACCCGGCACGAGTCCTACGACAGCTTGGCCTCCGACCACAGCGGGCAGGAGGATGAGGAGTGGCTGTCACAGGTATGCTCTGGGGGGTTCCAGGTCAGGAAAACAGCAGTGGGAGCCTCTGGGAGTAAAATCCACAACTTTCCTCCAAGTAAAATGCCAATAGCCTGGGTATTGCTGAGCGCAAAACTGACTCCACTCCTGAATATGGGTGTGAATTCGATGGTCTCAAAGCAGGTAAAGCCCCATCTTTCCTGACTCAATCACATCCCTGGGAAGCTCAGCAAGAAGTGGGAAGTTTCAGCTGACAACAACAAGTTGCCTCTCTCCCTTTTACTCCTGGCATGGGTCCATTTTGGACAGGGATGAAGGAAGTTGGCAGAATGATGGTGCCTTTTGAGTGGTGACCTGTGACTCCCTGCATCTGACCATAAAAATGGGGCAGTAGCTGGTTTACTTCCTTCCTTCCCTGGTTATCACTTCCTACTGATAATTCCTGTGACTTATGGCCAGATATAAATACTATCTTGCTTTAAAACTATCATGCTTGGTGGAAGATTTTCATATGAAGTCAAACCTTTGTCTTTTCACCCAGTCTTGCTTTGTCTCAGTCAATGAAGCTTCTCTTTAAGAACTCAGTAAATACTTGACCATGTGGCTCAAAACAGAACTTCAGAATGTAGGTCATGAATAATACACTGAGAATTAGTTCCTGTTAGAAATGAAAGGTTAGAGTTAAATAAATAAAATTGCCAAAGCAATTACAAGGTGCCTAATCCATGGAATTCACCCTGACAAATTAGGTGGGTTTCCTCTGGTTTAAGAACAATGTTGCTATGGGAGTGATGCATTAAATGTGTTGCTGGGGTGTATGGCATAAATATGAAATATTTATGGATGGGATTTGCTTCTCTCAGTGGTGAATAAATCATACACAGCTTTTTCCTAAAATGAGAGGTTAGGTTTCCACGTGGATCTGTCCAGGAGCAGCTTTCCCTGGGGAATCCAGTCATGAATTCACTTACCTGTCTGAGGTTTCAGATGTGGCTGCACATTGAGCTATCTCATTTGTTTGTGCTGTGTCTGATTTCTCAGAGCACAAAGATGATGAAACTTCTCAATCAGTGTAGTCAACAGGAATTTTATCTCAGAGCTCATTGGGGCCAGATTTCACCTGCAGTTTTTCACCTCTCCAGGACTGTTTGGAGGTATTTGCTTATTTTAGTGTTCTGGTGAAACCTCAGGAAAAAAGAGATTATAGTAAACCTACCTTATGGGTGGTTATTAATAATTCTTGGAAGACATAAGATAGCAAGAGAACTTGGACTGCTTGAGCTTCTCCACATCCAGCCCTCTAGAAGAGTAAATCTATTTATAAGGGGAAAAAAAAATCCCAAGTGATGTCACAGAACACAGATGATTCTGAGAATGCTCCTGGAATGTTGAATTCTTGCAGAGAACAGGAGTGATGATAGCCCTTGGAGCACGGCGACGCTGGCGTTCTCCGAGCAAGCCACTTCAGATTAAGCCTAAAGTGCAAGGATGTTTTTCAAAATTAAAGTGTTGTTATCAACAGTAACAGCAAGCAGTGAAAAAACACCGCCCTTCACTTCAACTTTTCAATTAGAACAGTGGGTAATGTGTGCTGTCAGTGGGAAGTAGATACAATATGTTTGTCCTGCACACAACAGGAGAGTGAATAGGAACATCTGGCCGTAGCCTCAGTAAAATTGCAGAGGCATCTGTTTACCTCTCGGCTCTGTGACACTGATGGTTTCAAGCTTAAAATACACAGATTACTTTATCTGTGGCCTAATTTACACTGCTACATAAAAGCTACTTGCCTCAGAAACGGCTGCAGCCAAGCTGAGTTAGGCTGAGCTAAATGCAGAGATGGAAATAGAGCTGTATAGGCTGTGGTTGTTGTCTGACATTAGCAGAGAACTGACATCATCCAGGGTTTCAAATTGCTTCTCAAAGATGGAGAATCATGACTAGTATACATCTATACACCTATACAAAAATCTGTTTTCATGAATTCCCTCGCTAAATTGCATTTCTGCTGTGAAGCTGATTGTTGTAGCAGAAATTGATAGGAATTTAATAGTCAATTTTCTATTTTAAAAGTATGAGTCTACCAGAGCTTAATATTTTCATTCTGTTTCCTTTTTCTGATCTTCAAAAGCTCTTTTTGCTTTTTAGTATTGTATTGCATGGTCTTTCCAGTCTTAATGATACTGTTCTCTAAATTACAGAAGTTCTGTGCTTTGTTTACCCTTTTATTTAGGAGGCCTAGTTTTCCTGAACACAAGCACCCTCCTTCTGTTGAATTGTCAGGATTTTGGTTAAATGGGTGTATTTGTGTGGACCCTGTGTGTGGCACACCCATGGTTGTGTCCCTCTGCTGAGCGTGACCTGGGCTCTTCCTGGCGCTCTCCCTGGCGCTCTCGGGTATGGATCTTGTGCTGCCCACAAGATGCTCCGTGCCAGCCCTCTCCTCACACGTGCCAACAGGAATTAGGAGCTGTGCTTTGAAATCCGGCTCTCACTGTATCCATGGGAAGCAGTTTAAGGTGTGAATTTTCACAAAGCAGCTATAACAAAGCTGGAATGAACTCTCTGGAAGCGCATCTCTCGCCCTGATCGGGATAGGGGATGTCTGGGGGATGTGGGCTGTTGGTTCCTCTCTGCTCCATGCAGATTCAGGCAGAAATGTGTTCCCTGTTGGTCACAGCATTCGAGTTTTGGGGTGTATTTCATCATGGCAAGGAGAGGAAACAACAGGATCAGGTGAAGTGGTGGCCAGGATGGAGTGTTGATCTTCTGAACAATTTAAGAACCGGGGTTCAGTGTCCTGAGGCTGATGGTTCAGGAGCTTTCAAGTGTCTGCAAGAAGCCCTTGGCTTTGGCTAAAGCATTCTCTAGCAAAGACACCCCCAATTTTCCCTTGTTAAACATTCCTCCAAACACCCTGGCTCAGAACACCCTTTTCACTCGAGAACAGCAGGATTCCAGAGTCCAGCGTACTGAAGGAACCATTCACTATATGGGGTTGCAGCTTTGTGTTGATCATTTCCCAAATCCCCTTCCCACAGGTGGAAATAGTGACTCACACCGGGCCTCATCGACGCCTGTGGATGGGCCCTCAGTTCCAGTTCAAAACCATCCATCCCTCAGGCCAAACCACCGTCATCTCCTCCAGCTCCTCCGTGCTGCAGTCGCACGGGCCCAGCGACACCCCGCAGCCCCTCCTGGACTTTGACACAGATGATCTTGATCTCAACAGCCTCAGGTAAAAATAAAACCAATTTCCCAACTGTCTCACATTTGTTGTGTGCAGAACTCTCCTCCTGCCACGTGTGTAGGAGGTGGCACAGTTTTCATCAGGCTTGTCCAGAGGAAAGTCTTGGAGGAGCGGGTGGTGCACCAGTGAGAAAAACCCAGCCAGGCCAAGCAGCTCAGATTCCTTTTGCTGCCCCTTCCTGGGCACGTGACAGGGAAAGACAGGACAAAGTCTGGTGGCCTTGCTCAGTGTCCTCTTGCCTTTCACAGTTTCTGCATTTCTTAATAAATTCATTTTCTCAGACATGAGTGGGAGCTTTATGCCATGAATTTAGACAGCGGTCAGTGTGTTGGAACAGTAAGTGAACTTCTGGAATGTTTTCCTCCCCCGTTTTTTATTTTTACCCGTTCCTTTTCTTCCTTCCTTGTAATTCTTTTTCATGTATTTAATTCATCTGGTTTTGGACATTGGCTGATTTGGAACTGGGAGCAGGGGGTGGGCCTAAGGAAGGGAAGAAAGGGAGAGTGAAGGTAACTGTGGGTTTATATTTACTGGTGATTTGTAGAAGAGATTTATGCTCCAAGTGTTTGTGTCCTGCCCAGTAACTCCAGATTTAAGAAGTTCCCATGCTCCTGACTGTGCATGGGATTTGAAGTCCGAAGTTCTGTGGTAGGGACTTGGATTGGTTGGGCCTGTGTCTGAAACTCTTAGGAGTAAAGCAAGAGAGATGGACAATATGACTAATCCCATTAAAAGTGTGCAGATTGTCCTTGGACTGGAAATCCATGGACTTGAAAGGTGTGATTTCTCCTGGTGTGTAATTACTGCCACGTGTAAGGATATGGCTGTCAAATATTTTATTTTTTTATTATATACATGTATATATGTGCAGAAAGAAAGCAGAAATAAAAAAGTAAATAATACAGATCTATGTTACAAAAGGAATCAGCAATTATAAATGGGTTTTTAAAAGGCTGCTGTTGAGGAGGGTGATGGAGGCTTTTTAACCGGTTTGGGTAGGGTGAACTTTTTCCTTTGAGGCTTCCTGAGCTCCCATCTGAGCCATCCTTTGGGAATACCCACTTGGTGTGAGTGTCTGGATGGATTTTACCAATCTTGGCTGCACCAGCGAGAGAAAACAGAAGTTCCCGACACTTTTCGAGCCATTCCACAATGCAGTTGCTGCCTGTCGTAGCGGGCCCAGGTCTGGGGTGGCAGTGGGCCTGTGGGTGGCCAGCTGTGACCGTGTCCCGTTGCAGGATCCAGCCCGTGCGCTCGGAGCCCGTCAGCATGCCCGGCTCGCCCCGGCCCGCCGCCGACCGCAGGGGAGTGTCCACGGTCATCGATGCCACCTCAGGTAGGAACAGCCTCACTTTCTGCTTCCTTTCACATTCATGTTCATCAATCTGGTCCTTTGTTTTGGCTGGTGACATGTTTGCTAATCGTTGCCATAAAGGTTGTCCTGATTTTCAGCTGCTCCACAGGGTAAGTGCTGTCTTATACAAATACTCAATCCTGCCATAATGATGATTTTTTTTTCCCCCCTCTTACCACTCAAATGTGAAGCCACAGCATTGTGGTAAGATCTGAACACTCTATTTATGTAAAGTTTAACATGAGCTATAGAATGCTAAAAACTGCCTCAACTAAAAAGTAGAACATTTACAAATACTAACACTGAAATGCTTTTATTAATGAATGCCTAAAGCATAGAATATTACGGTTCCATCTCATTTATAAAGCAGCTTTCATTGAAATGTAATCATAAATGTAATTGATTTCTGTGAACAGTCAGGACAACAGGAGAGTTTATCTAATGTTTGTGTAATAGGCACATTTTCACTGCTCTGCTCTGAAAAGAGTGTGTAGATTTAATACCACAGTGGTTGTGTTAATATCAACATTGTAATATATGTACTATAAAGTTCTCTTTTCCCTCAGTGCTGGGGAACAGTCTGTCTAAAGAAACAAGGGCAGCAGAGCTTTATGTTCCAGTGCAGCTGTACAGCGTCTGAGGGTCCACACAGCAGGATTTTGTCAAATAAAATCTCTCACAAGTAGAATTATTAAACACACAGCATTAGTCAAGCAGTCAAGTCGGAGAGGATTTTAATCTTTAGCGATTTGAAAATCCCTGGAGACTCCTGATTGGATTGAGGTTAAACTGTAAAAAGAGACTGTAACACATACAGAAAGGGCTTTCTGAAGGTTGGTTTAAAGAGAGTTAAAATAAAAGCTCCTGTTTCAGACTCTGTTTGCTGTTGATATAAATGCTGAGTCCAAGATACTTCATTGTTTGCCAAATGAATTTATTTGGGTATTACAGGATATTTCATATATGTGTTTATAACAGAGTTCAATAGTAACCACATTTACTTTGGATATTCAGAATTGTCCTTATAAATTCAATTTTCAAATATTTAAAAGTTGTTAAATTAATTCCTGTTGGGCCTAGGCAAACATCTGATGCTGGTTATTTAAAGGGAATTTTGTTTGTTTTACTACATGACAAAGTAATTTTGAAAATAATTGTTTGATACAGAAGAAAATATCAATGCACCAGTTATGATTTTTTTTTGGGCCTAGTTTATCTATGCTTATTGCTCCTAAAAGGTTACAAGTTGGAATCACAGGAGTTCTTGAGATTCAGAGTGTTTATTGGCAGAGCTGTGCCTCACTATCAGCTGATACAGAGACAGATATCAGGATTATCAGGGTGAGGATTTTTCCCTCTTGTGTAGGAGCAGTGCCTTTACCTGTGACAGGGCTGTGCAATAATTCTGAAACGTCACCATTCTGTAACTGTAGCACTTCCTCAAGCTGTGTTACTCCATCTACAACAGAAACAATGGACACACAGGACTGTGCCTCTTCCATGCTAAACATCTTTTCCTGAGGTCTGGATGGGGCTTTAACATGAACTGACTCATGTGAATGTGATGAAGCCTCATTTGTAATGCCTTTAACATGTGTGTCCACATTAAAATTGCCAAAATCCATTGTATACATTGTTAGGACACTGAAAATATATTTACTGTACAGCAGTGACTCAGTTTGGTAATAACACCTCATAAGTTTCTTACAAACAATACATGGGTTTTGTTAGGGACATGCTGATGGCAGCATTTTATTTACTTCACCGAGACAGGTTGGGATGGAATTGATTTTTGATTCAGGGATTTTAGCATCTCTTTGCAGGTTTTGTATTGCCTGATCCTCCCTCTTCCCCGTGCAGAACTTAGAGGTTCAAATTCTAAATTGTGTGATGGAGTAGGGGTGTGAATTGTTACAGAGTGAAGGAGACACAAATATAGACACTGTTTTTGGAGATTTCGAGCTGTTCTTGTAGCAGGGCCCAGCAAAGGGAAGAAGAGTATTTTATGCTTATTTCCTTCTCTTCCCAGCTCTGAGATGTGCAGAAAATGACATTAATCTCAGCTGTGGATGGGAAGGGTTTGGTTTAAACACCACTCATGTACAGCATTGGATTTTTGTGTTCCAGTCCACCACTTCAGGCATTGGCATTTCCTGCTCTTCCCACGGCATGTCCCGAACGGCTGATGTTCTTTATGGAAAAGACATTTTTAGGTTTGAAGGATTTTTAAGTAGGTCATAAATTCTTCCTGCCTGAGCTGAACCAGGAAGTGATTGTTCAGCTGTGCCCCTGCACTGGAGCCTGTTGCACTTTATGAAGATGTTTATCTGGAGGTTTGATTGCCTGTTGCTTGGAGATGCAACCGGTGTGGCGCCTCTGCTTATCTGACTCATCACTTCTCCTTCCTATCAAAAGACTTCAAGTACATGTTTATCATCTCCCATTATCCTTCTGCCACTCTCAATAGCTTCCTTCCTTCTCCCCCGTTGGTGACAATTCTGTTGTTGCATTTAATAAGCAGTTTGGGTGCTTTTTTTAAAGCGTGGTTTTTCTCACGTGTCTGTAAAACCGTGGTGTGCTAAGGACAGTCTCGTAAGATCACTTGCAAAAATCGTCATTTAAAAAGTACAAAACTCTAATACTGTTATCAATAATGAAACTTTGCCATGGCATTCTCAAGGTGGATGGCTGAATCTGTAAAGATTACTTGGATATGTTAAAAAAATGCATATTTCAATATAGTTATCTCAACTCAAAATTCTCCTAAGACGCTCTTCTCAGGTTTATTTTTTCAAGAAAAGTTTGCAAAGATTCAGTCACCTGAAGCTACTGGACATTTGTTCCTCAATGCACACATTTTAGTCATATGCATCACAGAGAGAATATGCCCTCAAGAATTAAATGCACTGTAATTCCAGAGGCTATTCCAGGTTGACAGTTGGAAATGTTACAGGGACAACAGTGAGTTTAAATCTTTGTAAAACAGGAGGTCCTTGGTGATCACGCAGCAGCAGAAGCACTGCACAGGTAGGAGCTGCTCACTGTGTGTGGCAAGCAGAGGGTGTTTGTCCATCCCCAAAGGTGTGCTCAGGATGCGGACTTGGCTTTGACACAGGTGAGGTAAGTCTTGGTAAGTCAGGTTTCATTTAAGAGTTTATGAGAGTCCAAAGATGAAAGAAAACCCTTAAAGAGTCCTCCTGTGCGCAGGAGATGCTGCAGCTGAAGCTCACAATCTTTACACACCCAAACCACCCAGACACCTCTCTGAATTTTCGTTCTGTAACCTGTGGAGGAATGACACACATCGTGTGTGTTACATACCTGAAAAATCAAACCTGGTAGAACCCCGTGAATAATGCAGAAATTAAGGGTGTAGGCAGGTTAGGATATCTGTACAGTCAACTCTGAGCTTTCAGAGCTAGAAAACCTCTAGAGAAGGATTTTGCAGCAGTTCCTGGTCAGTGAGTTTGCCCACCCAGCTGCACTGAGGGCACACACAAATGTTCCCCTTCAGCTGCACCCCAGGTGTGGGCTCAGGTCCTCAGCTGTGCTCAGTGACTCAGTCCTGCTCATTTCAGAGAAGTGGCTGCATCTCTGTGTCTGTCTATGAAAAGCTTTGTTTATTCCCTCACACAAAGAGGTTTTGGACACTTACCCATCAGGCAAGTAATGATTTCGTTGCATTGCTAGTGGAGGATGAGAATATTGACAGAGGAATTGTCTGATCTCTTTTTTGCATCAACCTCTTCCCTTTCCTGCTGGGAGGAGATCATAGGACAGAATCATAAATCTGTTTCTTTCTTGCTTAGGATAAATGCAGAAATTGAGTGGGAAGGATTTCAATGAATGGCATTATTTAATGAATAAAATTAATTTTGTAGAAGGAAAAGATCCTGAGGAATTTTTTCCTCTTTGATTGTGTATGGGGTGGGGGGAACCTTAATGTTCTCAAGTGAAACCTGACAAGTGCTGTGCTACTGGGGGATGCACACATCATTTTTTAATGAAGATTGTTTATTACTGTTGTATGAAACTCTGACAATACTAAGCTCTCTTCTGGTTACTTCAATCAATGCCCACTTAAAATCAGCTTGTAATTTAGTACTTCCCTTTCTTTTGTGTGTGACTGGCTGGTCATGGATAGCGAGCTCTGCCTGCAGAGCATTTAATGAACAGAGGAATTGACTGGGGTTTTGTGGGGGGAGGGTCTTGTCCTGCCCTCTGTCCTCCCTGTGAAGGACCTTTTGTTGTTCATCACCACACCTGTGAGGCAGGGACCACGGGACAAATTTTTACTGTCCAGCAATGCTCTCACTTGGAATTTAATAAACACTTCTGCTGTCACACCTTAAACCATCTGAGCTCCTTTCTGTTGTATGCACGATCAAATATTTATTCCCAAACGCTGTACACCACAAAGTGCTGCCTCGGAGTAGCAGAGATCAGTTATTCAGGTAGTAAAGATGTGTGAATGCAGCTGGCAGATGAAGTCACCAACATTGTGAATTCCCAGGCTGTCCCTGCTGCCACAGGCAATAAGTGACAGGCCTGAACCGGGGCTGGGTTCCTGTTCCAGGAGCTGCCCTGTTCGAGTGCAGCCAGCCAGGGCTGCAGAGAGATGAAATCAATCCAGGCTGCAGTCCTTGACCTGAACCTGTAATTACCTGCTTGGGATAAAGGTGGTTTGTTGTGGCAGATAGAGATTGCACTCAGGGCTGCAGAGTATAATGCTGAGCTTTGAAGGCGAGGAGGGGCTTGGCCCCTGGGCTGTTCTTCACAGCAATTGAGAGGTTTTAATAATGGGCAGAGAACAAGCTGCTCTTAGGGGGCATCACCTGTTCAGTAACACAAAAACAACGACCCAGCACTGCTTGGTTTGTATTTCTGCATCCTCTTGGCTTAAATTTACATGAGTTTAAGAAGCACAACTTCTGTGCCAATTCTGTAAATATATCTATTTAAAATGCTTATTATGTTACCTAATTGCATAACATTTAATGCATTATTCCTCTACTGCTGACAGCACGTGGCATATCTCAGGTATCTTTGTTTCCTCAGTGCAGCAGCACACACTCACATGTGCTCCTGCTCTCTCCATCCAGCTCATCTGCCTTGCTAAGTGTGTGTGTGTGTGTGTGTGCATGAGCTGCATAATGCAAAATTCTGGTACTTAGAATGTTTTCAACTTGATTTATTTCATCTAATTTGAGAAAATGTTATCTGATGATTTTTGAAGAGAGCCTTAAGACAGAACTGACTCCAACAGGCTCCAAGATGCCAATGCAGTGTACATGATTACATCTAGAAACAGCTATGCCCTATAGACTGGGGAGATGTGAGGAGAAATTAAAATGACCTGACACTACTGACTGGGCACTTGCTGCTGGATCATTGCCTGGCCTGGGAAAAGACTCAGCTGCAGGGATACATGGAGTAGCATTAATGTCTTGAAACACTGGTGGGTGTTTTCTGGAGGCAGGAGAAGTACACTGGAGAGGACAGGCATGGGAGCAGTGAGTGAAAGGCAGCAGAATCATTAGATACTGATTTAATTTTTCACCCTGTGATGATTATGGGTGGTTTAGTCAGTTCTGGAGATGGGAGCTCACTCCCAACAGCACAACGTGGTGATGTGGGGTAGCTTTACCCTGCAAGGGACAAAGGAGACTCCTGTGACTCCTCATCCCAGTTTGCCTCTGGTACAGCTGGGCAGTCTAACAGTGATTGAAGCAATTCATCTCTTCTGAGATGGTTGTGTTTCCACACAAGTGTGTATCAGCTTAAGAAATGGTGCTACATGCATCTGATTTCACTGATGCAAGTGAAAATCAAAAATCAGCGATGTGTAGACCCCGCTGTACTGGGTGGGATTTGCATTTAAGCAGTTGGGGTTCCTGGAGGTGCCGCTCTCCTTGTTCATCTCCCCGTGTGATTTTTGGCCCAGCAGTTCCTCTGCTGATGTCACAGCTCCCTGAAAGCTGAACCGTGACCTCACCAGCACCGTAACCAAATCCAGGGGAATGGGGTTTTTCCTCACATATGGAGATAAGTCGCAGTGGGGCCCCCAGGGGCCCCGATAATGGTCACTGGCACAGTGCTGCTGCTCGCAGACATTTGTTCTCGTGTCACACAGCCCGCCTGACGCGTGGCCGGGGCTCCATTAATGCAGGCTCTGCAGTGTCTCACTGCCTAAGTGTGAGCTGCTAACTTCCAGTTGGGGAAGCCACCTTCAGTTCACATCAGCTGGAAAATAGCAGTGGGCTAGAGCATGGTCTAAGCACAGAAATGCCTTGGGTTTATTTAGGGGAAGAGAAAATAATCTTATTATCCTGGGTATTTTGCATTAGTTAACAAAAACTCATTCTTGATATGAGATTCTTACATGCCCCTTAATTATCTTTCATTAACAGCTGTTAATGTTGTGTGTAGGTAGCTTTAAAGCTCTGAATAAGTGGGAAGTGTTGATTCTAATCATATCTGACACCACAATCTTCTGTGGAACAACACATGAGCTGAGATTCCCGATGGGCTCCTGTAGGATACAATATTTATTATAGCTGGAGATCTAAGAGCTCCCAGCTACTGTTAAACTTACAAGAGATCCAGAAACCTCAGTGTCTGTACTTGTGTTTTGAGAGATTGCACAGAAATAACACACCACTGGTATTTGCAGGCAGCGTGTGCATTGACATTTCTGCTCTTTTCCTACACTGCTCAAAGGAATCGTTTTGCAAATCTTTATATTTTCATAAGCTTGTAACATATTCTAAGCTCATTTATTAATCTAGACTGCTTGAAACAGTCTTAAAATGTTATTAGATGTGCAAGTGAAAAGAAGAGTATTTGAATTTTGGAGTCAGTATTGTTTTGGGGAAAGCTTTATTTGTAACCAATTTATAATAGAGACATTCTTATTTAGTGATTTCACTACGTTGGCTTTATCTTTCGAAGTATTTGCTCACCATTTCCCATGTTTGCTTTGAAAAACATCTAAATATGCCTCATTATTTCTTGATGCCACTTTGGCCTGCAGTCTCTGTTAGATGTTAAGGGTTTCACCATCAGAATTCTGGTTGTGGTCCTCTGGAGATCCTCCAGCTTGTCCTCCCCTCTTTTCAGGAGATGTTCCAGAACATCAGTCCATGTCCTCAGGGCTCTGCAGTCTCTTCCTTTTGTCTTTCAGCCTCCTCCTGCTGTAATTTCTAATGTAATATCAGCATAAGCACTTATTTTCACCATTGTTAATCCAAAAGGAGCAGGTTTTAGCAATTGTCCATTAGAGTGTGATAAGGATGAGTGAGCAAAAGTGTGGATTTAGGTCTATGACACAAAACTGAGCTACTTGGCATGATAAATTAGTCAGGCATTGCACCTATTTTAAGGTGGAGTTTAATACCTTGAGGGTGTTACAATCACAGCCTCCTCACCCTGGCTGCTCACTGGAGTAAAGATGTTCTCTGCTGGGAATAAATATTTATATCTAAGTTGAAATACAGCCTGTTGGTGCTTACTTGTGTATATATTTTATTGCCTCGCTGACGTAAGGGGTAGAGAAACAGATGGAAAATATTTTGCTTCCTTAATTATCCAACACTGTGGGATACCCATTGGCTTGGCGCTGTGGCTCCTCCCCTGCCTTGGACTCCATCCCTGGCATCACCCCAGCAAGATTTTAATAGTTCTTTATCTGCTGCTTGCATAGCTTTAAACTTTCACTTTTTATTACAACCCAGGCTAAATTGGGTGCTGGTTACTGCTCCAGCTCTGGCTGGAGAGCTCAGAAAAGCCAAAGCTGGTGCCAGCAAGTGGCAGGGAATGGGAGCACGGGGTGAAAGGAGCCCCTGATTGTCACCGTCCTCCTCCTCAGCTGCTCTCATCTGCAAGGAGGGTCCTGGAGGTCCCAACCTTCAGCTGTGGGTCTTTTGTTCCTTCTGGGAACAGCCCACCTGGGACTCACCTCCTTCCAAAAGGAGCGCGGAGTCTCTGAGGGAGCGCGTGAGGCCAAGCACTCTGCATAAACCTGCTGCTGCTCCCCTTGTGAAGCTGAAAACAAGCAGGGCACAGTCAGCAAAAGACAGACAACAGGTTTGGGGTTATTGGCATTGTTATCCCAGAATTTCTCTAGGTGAGAGGTGCTCCCTGAGCCTCGAGGCTCCGCTCGGTGCCGTGCAGGGCACGGGCCTGGAAAATGGAGCAGGGGGGAAGCGAAAGGTGCTGATATGAACAACATATGGTTTTTGCTGGAGTTTGGCCGCAGATTTAAGGCCTCAGAGTGGATTCCTGGGGCCTTCGTATCCTATCCCAAAACCAACACGAAAGCCTTTCCAAATATATTTTATAAGCTCTGCGATTGTAATAGTCCTATCAAAAATCCCATGTCCCCAGGTCAGGTGGGGTGCAGGCTGTCCTCTTCTGAAATCCCAGGCTTGCCAAGTCTTTCTTCCCTGATATTTCCCTCCAGCAACAGCGGGCAACCATTTGTGCCTCGTGTGCAGTGTGGAACACCCCAGGGGCCCCGGCACAGCTGCTTTCCCTGGAGCTCACATCTGCTCCGGGAGCGGGGCTCGCCTGCCTGGGCGTTTGTCCCAGGCACAGCTGGCCCTGGCTCCCCACAGCCCACCTGGGCCGGGGGATGACTCCTGGAATTTGTGAGGCTTTGGCACGGGTTGGACTGGGAGTTTTGGTTACTGGCTCTGCCATCCCCTTTTGTTTTGCTTTTCCTCTGCTCCACGTCATGGTGGTGTTGATGTGAGAAAGGCAGAGCAGGAACTGGAATCTCTGTCATTCGTAGCATCTTTCAATTTTGGGGCACGACAAAGAATCCTGAATATATCACTCCAGAAAAGTGATATAATTAATTTTGCCTTGATGCAAAAAAGCAGGAGAAGCCACTGTTACAGTAAGAATCTTGCCAGTTCCTTACAATTCCCATTAATTGGGATTTTCACCTCTATGATTTACAGCAGGAATGCCGAGCAAACCACTGTGTGCTCTACTGTTTGCTCATCACTTAAAATATATTTTAAAAGTGAGGATAATTTCCTCCAAACTTACTTGTGATTGAATGTCAGATGTAGTAAATGGCCAGAGATTATCTGCAAAGTTGTATTGCTGGTGGATTTTTAACAATCAGAAAGTTGCCATCAAAGAATTTGGAGAAGCAAAAAGTGCTCTGGTGTTAGTCTTTTGGTTCTGGTGTTTGTATTTAAGCTCTAAAAAAACCCCAAAAAACAAATAAAATGAAATCAATACACAGTGTACAGTGAAATGCTTACAGGGAGCTACATTTTAGCACTGAAGATAGATAAAAAATTCACTGTATCATAAGTGAACCATTTCCCCCTTGATTTGTGTCCAAAATATGAGGAAAAACCTTGCAGCTGCATTATGCATTTTACAAAAGAACATATGCATGCATTTAAATCATTTACATTTCATCTTTGCTTTCTCTTATTTTTAACCCATATTATGGTGAGTGACAGCATGTTTGGAAAACTGAGGTTGAAAGCAAAGTTTAAACTTTGATGCCCAGTAAGCTGAACTGCCAGCAGTGCTTCACTATTTCATGATTTTATTTCAAAGTTTGGCTCATGCTTTTTTCCTTTCCTCCAATGAAACGTGATTGAAACTTTGAGAATCTGGCTGACAAAAAAAAAAAAAATTAAATTATACTGCAGTTGGTTTGTGCTGGTCCTACAGTGTCTGCAGAGCTGAAGATAATCCATCCTTATGGAAGCAAGTCTTTGGGAGGATGCACAACTTAAAGATGTTCTGGGTCAGGGCTCAGTGAGATTATTAATTGGTGATCATTAGGTGGAATCAGATATTCCCCATGCTATAAAATTGTTTTTGATAGGGGGTGAGGAGGGGAAGGTAGAGGGGCACCAGCTCTATCTGATGTGACCCTTGTTCAGCACTGCCTGCTCTCTGCTAAACTCTTAACTGATCCACTTCTACAGCAGCAGTTCAAAAAGGGTTTGGACTGGGGGTGTGATGTTTTGTTTAGTGCCATCAGCAGGCAGCACTCCCCCTCTGCTGTGCGTGAACAAATAAAATTCAGCTTTATTGGCCTGGTTATGGCCTTTTAATCACCCTTCAGTGAGGGATTGTGCAAGGCGTGAAGTGCGAGCGCCTGCTCCGGGTCACAGCAGTGACGGAGGACACGGCTCTGGCACAGGGGTGGCAGGTGAGGGGTGCCCCCTTTTCCAGGGGGACACGGAGCTGGGCTGTCAGGAGCAGCAGCACCATGCAGAGGGACCTGGGGAGTGGGGTTTGTCACCTTCCCTCATCCCACAGAGCTGTCCTGGTGGGACACTCCCTGCCGGAGCGGTGACAGGACACGGTGCCAACACCCAAACCCGCCCTGTGAGGAGCCAGCCACAGCCTGGGCTCTGTCACAGCCAGCCTGGGCCCAGGGCACCAGAGCTTGGGTTTGTTCCTGCCCTGAGCCCCGGGGTTGTCAGGGAGAGTTTGACACACACAGAGCCATGGGGTGTGCTTTAAATGTAGGTTTGAAACGGAGATATTTGCACAGGCCTCTTAGATTCAGAGCTCAAAATACAGAGGGACTTTCATCCCTAACAACTTGCAGAAATTTTTCCTCATTGTCTTCACCTTTCACAAGAGTTAAACTTACAGTTCTTAATTTATTTTACTGGTAAAGATTGACTTGTAATTGAGGATGTCACGTGGAGGACCTGTAACTTATTTGTATATCCATCCTTGCATGTTTAAAACCAAGTCAAGAAACTAATGAGGTTACAAAAATATTGCTGATCCTGAAGCAAATACAGTTGGAGAACATATGCTTTGGTTTTACATTTCTGCCTCTAAAAGGTGACATGTCCCGTGTTTGTCATTTAATTTAACATTCTATATATTTTTAAAGGGCTGTATGATTTGAAATCTCCAGATGCCAGGCTTTGTGCTAAATGAGGTTGACAGTTCAGTGATGTGGAAGGCCATTATCTCACCTTTGTGCTTCTAAACTGTAGCCACTTGCCTTCGCCTGCTCGTAATGCATTTCCTGCCTTACAGCCCAGGAATTTTTAACACCTATTGAAAGCATTAATTAGCTATGCCATAATGATGAGCACTTTAAGCGAAAAGCAAGAATTGATGCCGCTCTTTGAGTTGGTATTTCTCCCATTTCAGAGGATAAGGAGTACCCAGAGAAGTTAAACCCCCATGTTCCTCAGGCACACTGGAGCTGGGAAGCCCTGGCTGTTCCCTGGCCATCACCACGAGTGAGTGACGGTGCCACATCAGAGCTTCTGTCCACGTCCCACCCCTGTCTGTGCCTGGGACATGAGGCCGTGTCCTGATAAGCAGCTCTAAATGGCTCTGTCCCTGCCAGCTGGTGCTATCTATAAACCAATAAACCAAAATTCAGGCTTTTGCATCCCGTTACTGCTGTCCTGAGTCAGCAGGTCTCAGATAGAATCATTTTTCTCTACCCTTGGAAAAACGGATAATCATTACTTGGCCTGCTGAAGTTCAGTAATACAAGAATAAGTCATAAATGTGTCACTTGTATCTTAAAAGCTCACCAGCTAGAAACCTTCCCTCTTTTCTGATCGGGCCTCCAGTGCCTTTGATCACCATTTTCTCCTCTTTCTCAGCACCACAGCAAACTTCTTGGTTTTCCCCACTTTCCTGGGGTGCTGAGACAGTGTTCTGCTGCAGATTCCAGCTGTGCTCAGGCACCATAAGGTTTGTATGATTAGTCAGCATTTGGTTTCCATATATAGCAAAAGCACGTCTGGAGAAAATATTCCTATACATATTTCCAGGCAATAGGATCAAAGCCCTCTCTAGGTTCTCAATTTTAATTTATCTCCTCTTGCTTGCTGCAGAAGGAACATCAAACGGAATCCGTGTTTGCGGGAGGGAAGGAAGCCCTTTGCTGTGTAGTTTTGGGAGCAGCATTCATCCCAAAGCTTCAAATCCTGCCCTTTCTTCCTCCATAGCATTGCCAAGCTCTGAACTTTGGGGTTTGTGCCTTTGTTTCTACACAGGTGTGCCTCCTTTCTTTGCATCCTGGGATCTCTCCCATTTTTATTTCCTTTTTGCCATTGTCTCCATGGTCCCAGTCACAGCTGCTGAGCACATCTTCCACCTTTGTCACAGTGTTTTCTGTAGTTCTGAATCCCTGTGTTGGCTGCTTTCCTGCTGTAACACGTGCACAATTCACACCCCTGCATCCAAGGAATTCTTGTTCCTGTCTTGTCTTTGGAGTTTTTTGGTGAATTCCCCCAACCTCTCTTCATACTCTTAATACCTGTCAGTATTTGCCTGGAGACACGGCTGCCCCATCCCTGGAAGTGTCCGAGGCCAGGCTTGGAGCAATCTGGGATAGTGGAAGGTGTCCCAGCCCATGGCAGGGAGTGGGAATGGATGATCTTTAAGGTCCCTTCCCACCCAGACCATCCCATGGTTTTATGATTTACTGTTCCACAAGAAGCAAAGATCTGGAAAGTATGATCTGAACCTTTTCTAGACCTCCACTGATCCTTCAGGTGTCAACTCCCAAAGCTGTGACACCGACCAGAATTGTGAGAACTAACAACCCATGGAGCTGGCTCTGTGTGAGGAGTTACCCGGGCAGGTGGATGTTGTGGTATCAAATATTGTATTTATGTCAGCTTAATTAGATCCCTTTCTCTGTATCTTTCATTGGATTCTCACAGCAACAATTTGTAAACCTGGATGTTCTTGCAGTGTGGGCACTGCTGGAGACAGCCAGAGGTGACTGGCATTAGTCAGTA